>JAJMGX010000026.1:0-164146 GCA_030565865.1 Yamadazyma friedrichii | reverse complement strand
TGCGTCCTGCTGCAATCACTAAAATACAAAAGATTGATATCACATATACAAAACGTAATAGTAACACAAGACAGCTTAGAAGTATACAAGATCATTCAATTCACTTCCAGGACTGGTAAAATTATAAAAATTATGCAAATTATAAATGGTAAAGATACCAGCGGTACAAGTACTCAATCAGGAACTGGGACAATATCTACATTTCTGGTAGGGAAGTTACAAGTTATTGATAAATCAAAAGAGTGTCGACCATTCGGGTTATCACTACAAAGCGATTTCTCTTCCCCTGAAATCTTTTGTTTTCTGATGTCTGTGGTTTGTAAATATATTCTGTTTGTAATTTTATAAGCGATACATAAGAAAAGTGATAGACCGGAAAAGAAAATATCTATAGATAATCCCACTCATAACAAACCTTACTTAGATACTCTACAAAATTAATTTAATATGTTTAGCTAATGGACCAGTATACCAAACCTGAGACATACCTACCGCAGCACCAGCAACCCCAAATAAAAAAGCCAACGTGCCACCCATTCCTAGAGGGTGATTGGTTAATTTTTCGTGATTTTCATAATCATAGGCACTAAACTTACCCTTGCTGTAAAGCAAATGTTCCGAATATGAAATTGCTTCGTTAATAACAATCATACTCATAAAATGTTGCACAACGTCTTCAAAATGATAGTAAGCTGGGATACAAATAGCTAATGTGATACAGTTACCAAGGACGGTCCAGCTGAGTCTTGGGATTTTAATTAATCCTGGCCAAATAGCTTGCATTGATAAACCAATGAAATAGATATTTGGAATGGTATTGGAAACCGTTCATAATGCCAATAATACGCATAAAAATTCCCCCAATCTGCCTAATGAATCTTCATTTAAGACAGTAAACTGTGTGGAAACTGTCTATCTCCTGTCTATCTCCTGTCTGTCCAATACTATCTGTCTGTCCCCTGTCTATCTCCTGTCTATCTCCTGTCTATCTCCTGTCTATCTCCTGTCTATCCAATCCATCTACTGCTAGCCCTGTCAATAATCGGAAATGTAACACTACCCTGATTGATAATCAATTTACTAATAATCTCCATTTATCGCCTTATTTATATCAACATGGTGAAACGCCTGATGTTTAATCCTGCCATATTGCTAATGCTAATGCCAGGGTAATATAATGTCTACTATTACATAGAGTGCAAATTCATGTCGCGTATGCTGTCTCTGAGCTAATGTCTCCTATGCTTTTTACTAAGGGGGAGTTAAGCCATATGCTGAGAAATCAATCGCATAGTAAACTCTCGAGTTATCTCCGCTGCAGTACAAATTATGGGGATATATATCTGTGCGTCGATCAGCAAAAAGAAAATATATTGATAGATACAAATGGAAATAGAAGCAACCAGTATGAGTCAAGTAGTTGTTATTGGAGGTAATTATAGCGGAATTATTGCTGCTAAGAAATTGGCCGCTAAAGGATTTGAAGTTATTTTAATTTCACCTACCGATGGATCATTTGCACCACCCATCGTGCCCAGATTATTATCTGAACCAAAATTAGCTAAAGAAAATTATTCAATCCCTTATGAAAAAATCTTTAAAGGGTTGAACGTTGGCCATATTAAAGCATTAGTGACTGAATTAAATGCAAATGATCAAATTTTGACCTTGGATAATGGAGAGAGTTTATCGTATAAATATTTGGTTATTGCTTCAGGATCCGCTCATGCTAATGATTTATTTAAACCATCAGGGAAGAATTCGATTGAAAATACGATTGACTTAATCGAATCAACGTCAGCAAAGATCTCCCAAGCTAATACAATTGCCATTATTGGTGGTGGTGCCACTGGAGTTGAAGTTTCAGGAGATATTATGCATTATCATCCTTCTAAGAATGTTACCCTTTTCAGTGGTGGTAAATATCCATTAAGTCAATTATCTGAATCAAAACAACAACAGGCTCAAAATATGTTAACTGCCAAGGGAGTTAAAGTCATTAATAATAAGCAAGTTAAATTTGATGACAAACAAGTTGATGGTGAATCATTTGATCTAGTTATTAGTACTATTGGTGTTAAACCAAATAATAGTTTTATTCCAAAAAAATTATTAAATGAAAGGGGTTATTTAGTCGTTAATGAATTTTTAGCCGTAGCAGAACATCCAAATATTTTAGCCATGGGTGATATTACCAGTACTAGTAATCAAACCGTTGTTTCGATTACACTCGGACAATTAAAAACTTTTGAAAAAAGTGTTGATAAATACTTTAATGGAAAAGCCATTACTCCAACGCCATTCAAGGGAATTTCAACTACTACTGTTATCCCTGTTGGTAAAGATGGTGGGGTTGGTGTTATTTTTGGATGGGGGGTTCCAAGCTTTTTAGTTAAAATATTAAAAGCTAAAGATTTCATGATGGGGAAAATGCCAAATTTTTATGATGAATTTTAGGTAGTTCGAGTCTCTTCAATCTGAAACAATAATAAATCAAGTTATAATATAAGATTAATTTAGATGTAATTGTAATAAATAATTTTTTATACGTCGTTTCTGTTACTCTATGTACCATAGTACTTTAATACAATCAACTGAATCTTTTGCCACCAAACTGAAGTTGTTAATCGTATACATATGGAGTGTAATACCTTTAGTGAATATATTATGCTACATCTTTACTTTTAAATATTTTTTTGGTAATTTTCACAATTATCATCTGGTATTAAATGCAGCAAATTAGTTTAAATGCATTAATATTTCTTGAAGAAGAAAGGAGAGAAAAGGAGAAGAAGGAGGGAAAAAACGAAAGTCCAGCATTCTGCAAGGGTAATGAGCCTATGTTATAAAGATAACAGGTAGACGAATGAAGCAGTTTTGCTAAAGCACTTCCTAGAAACTTTAGAGAAGTAACACTACAAGTTTGAGGGTTATGGTATGTTTCTTGTAGGTTCGTACTAGGCCACTATGCTGTCAGACTGCAAGATGATAAACTAAGCCTGATATCTAAACATGATATCTAAACATGACATCTAAGCATGATAGACTACAACATACTAAGTAGGGGAAAACCTGGTACTAAGTAAAGGACTATGACAAGTTTTACACAGCGAAAATATCAGTCCGCCACCTTTTACACTCTCAATGAGACTGAAAAATTTTCAAATTTACTATTCTTAAATTTATACTTACAATAACTTATTAAAATGGTATGTTAAAGTAGAACGGCATTGGACCCTCCTAGTTTCCTACATCTAAATGATTAGTTACTCAGGTGTGGTTACCATGCATCAGATGAAGTATTTTCACCTCCTTTATTGGCTGGCAAAATTATTCATTTGATAGGTCCTATTAGGTTACTAATAGGTTATTCGATACTTTTCCTAGAAAGCGATTTCTAAGGGATAGCCGGTATCGAATAGGCTACTCTGAGTAGGCTGAGTACCAATTAGGGTACTGTAGAGTTGGAAGGGTTTGTTGACCAAACAAAACGTCTTTTTGATGAGAACCTTTAACTAACTTAATGACCCAGCCTCCAAAGAAAGTTGCTCCAGCGCCATTATCTACTAAATCAGTCAGATCAACCAAAAACGCCAACCCATTAGTTGAATCAACTCCAAAGAATTTTGGTATTGGTCAAGCTATCCAGCCAAAAAGAAACTTATCGAGATTTGTCAAATGGCCTGAATACGTTAGATTACAAAGACAAAAAAAAATCTTGTCATTAAGATTAAAAGTCCCACCAGCTATTGCTCAATTTAACAACACTTTAGACAAAAACACTGCTACTCAAGTGTTCAAATTATTTAACAAATACAGACCAGAAACGTCATCAGAAAAGAAAGAAAGATTAACTAAAGAAGCCGCAGCCATCGCTGAAGGTAAAGACGCTAAATCAGTTTCTCCAAAACCTGTTGTTGTCAAATACGGTTTAAACCACGTTGTTTCATTAATTGAAAACAAAAAAGCTAAATTAGTATTAATTGCCAATGATGTTGACCCAATTGAATTAGTTATCTTTTTACCAGCTTTATGTAGAAAAATGGGTGTTCCATACGCTATTGTAAAAGGTAAAGCTAGATTAGGTACTTTAGTTCACCAAAAAACCTCAGCGGTTGCTGCTTTAACCGAAGTGTCATCAGCTGATGAATCTGAATTATCCAAATTAGTTTCAACTATTGACGAAAACTTCATCAACAAATACGAAGAAAACAGAAAACACTGGGGTGGTGGTATCATGGGTGCTAAAGCCCAAGCCAAGAAGATCAAAGTTGCTCAAAAAGCTGCTGAACCAACTAATTAGGGTTTGATGTAATATATAATGTTTGATATACTTCTTCACCTTACGTGGTGTTCTTGCTCTTCATACTTGTAGTGTATCAAGTGTAGACGTATTATACACTACTACGTGTTATACTATACTATACTATACTACTATATTGCACTAGACTATACTATGCTAGACTATACTATACTAGACTATACTATACTATACTATACTTTACTATGCTAGACTATAGTATACTATAGTATACTATACTAAGCTATAGTATACTATGCTATACTATACTACTATATGGCGCTAGACTATACTATGCTAGACTATACTATACTATACTAGACTATACCTCACTATACTACTATATTGCACTATACTATACTATACTACTATATTGCACTATGCTATACTATGCTATACTATTATACTAAGTGTTATACTATACTATACTAGACTATACTATACTATATTACTATATTGCACTGTAATAGAGGTGCGGGCGCCAGCCCGCTGTGACTGCGAAACAATTTATCGCCCAGACACTCAGTGAAAAAAGAGATCCACTGTTAACTCAAATTTTAGTGAGAAATTTTCAATTAGTTAAACAAAGGTATGTTGCATAGCACTTATGATAGATTTTGAAGCTAGGAGGTGTGATAGTAATCAGTGAATGAGGATATTATTATGGAGCACGAATGATGTAGCGGAATACTCAAGCTAAATGCTGTAGCAGGAATGTTGGAAACCTGAAGTATAGAAATAGTTGAGCCATCACAGTGAAAAGTCCAGTGGAAAACAGTTAGCGAGCAATAGAAGGTGCAATTTATAGTTTGCTGCTATAGCTGCGCTGCAGCTATAGCTACTACAGTTACTGCCAACATGTAGTCGCTATTGAAGCCTGCCCCAGCCGCCCTACTACTCAAAACAATCAAACTTCCAGAACCCAATACTAACTATTTTAGATGTCAAAATCAAAGAATCATACCGCTCATAATCAAACCAAAAAAGCTCACAGAAACGGTATTAAAAAACCTAAATCAAACAGATACCCATCATTAAAAGGGGTTGATGCTAAATTTAGAAGAAACCATAGATATGCTTTACACGGTACTGCCAGAACTTTAGCTAAAGCTAGAGCTGAAAAAGCTTAAGTTATCCCAATTACTATTGAAGATAAATGAAGTTTAACAAGTAAAAATGGTCCATCTTGATGGGTAAGCATATATATTAATATACTTTGTACATTTGCGTTTTCTGTTGCTAACTTTATATCTCGCGCCGTAGACGTATCATCAGTATTGTGGTGGTATCAGTTATTCAATGCTCAGTATTCACCTGATATAGTTTTACCTGGTACTAATTCAACCTGGTACTAATTCAAGCCGATGTTTGCGGTTCTCGAGTCCTTTAACCTGCACTACTACTGCAAATACGTTCGCCATCTTTCACTCCCCAACTAGATAACAGCCACTGCATAAACTATATAAGTACTCTAGAATCCACATACAATACACTGCGCTGTCTTAAGCTGGGCCAAGCAGATATCGTGCTAGTAACAGACCTCTCAGGTAAATTTTATGCCAGAATATTATCAACCCTCGAAATCTCACTGTTGATGCGATACCAATGTCATTTGGTAATATAATTAAACCCATTGATAAACGATTTAATTTGGCAAAATCAAACCCACGACCTACTTCCAAGAAGCCCAATCCCACCACTACCTCAAATCCTTCAAAATCCAATGCAAATGCATCTTCAAGTTTCAACGGACGTAAAAAAAATTATAAATATAAGAATGAAGAATATAAAGTACGAAAGAATTTAGGCAGTCAAGGCAGTCAAGGAAATCAAGGAAAGCAAGCACATCAACCACAGCAGGGCCCTAATCAAGGGCGCCTCGAGCTAAATGGTTCCAATAGTAGTAACAATAATAGCATTAACAACAACAATAGCAAAAACGACCTTAATCTAATGCATAATCCTGAAAATTATGGATTCACAAAGAAATCAACCGCTAAACGACAAGTGCCCAAATATTTACTTATCCAACCTCGAATCATTGAATCCATACCGTTCACTCAAAACGACTGGGATAAAGAGAATCAAACCAAGATGACGGCTATGGCCCAAGGTAATACCGATACTCAAGGACTATATGAAGAGTTCCAAAAGATGAGAGATATCGAACGTAAAAAAATGGAAACTTTGGGGCTTGTAGATGCTGAAAATACCCGTAAGGATTTAAACGATGCCATCGTGTTCCAAGGTACTTGTCTTGATATGTGTCCGGTATTTGAACGAGTCAGAAGATCGTTGGAAAATAACGTGAAAAATTTTGAAAAAGATCCTACAACCAACAAAATTTCCCACACCAAAGCAGTTAAAGCGTTTTCGAGACCGGCTGCTGGTCAACCACCACCATTACCTTCTGAAGTACGTCCTCCTCATATTTTAGTTAAAACCCTAGACTATTTAGTCGACAATATGGTACCGAAATTACCTGAATCTCATTCATTTTTGTGGGATCGTACCAGATCCATCAGACAAGATTTCACATATCAGAATTATTATGGTCCCGAAACCATCGATTGTAATGAACGAATCGTTCGTATTCATTTACTATGTTTGCATTTAATGTCAGGTTCCACCGTTGAATGGTCTCAGCAACAGGAATTGGAGCAATTTAATAAAGCTTTACAAACCTTGATTGAAATATATGAAGACGTTAGAAATCGAGGGGGTGAATGTCCCAATGAAGCTGAATTCAGAAGTTATTATTTAATTAGTCATTTGAGAGATAATGAAGTAGAAAGACAACTACAAGTTTTACCCAATAATATTTTAAATAATTCTTTAATTAAACTTTCATTAGAATTTAGAAAGTTGGTTAGTCAAAATAATATTGTCGAAAGAGGCTATAAGAACACCATTGGTTGTGTGAATTTGTTCACTGAGTTTTTCAAAAAAATCTATTCTCAGGAAACCCCCATATTATTATCATGTATATTAGAAACAAAATTTAATGAGATCAGATTTTATGCTGTGAAATCCATGACCAGATCCTATCATACCAAGGATAAAGCATATGACGGGAACAAATTAATGAAAATGTTGGGGTTTGAAAATCTTGAAAAATTAGTTAAATTTGTCGAATACTATGAAATCGATGTTGTAAATGGCAATCTCATTGATTTAGTCAATAAAGAGAAACTAGAAACCCAGTATAAAATTACCCTGATCAATGAAAAACCAAAATTATCCCCCCAATCGGCATATTCATCATTATTAAATAATAAAATCAACCAACCGTTGAAAAATTTCATCAATTGCGGTAAGCCAAATATCCTTAATCTCCAGAAGAGTAGTGAACTAGTCCAAGTTAAAAATTTAGATGTTGCTAAATTAAGACCCCAGAGTGAAGACGTTAAAGCTGGTTCATTTGCTGATTTTTTATCAAAACCTGTTTCGGAAGGAGGGTTTAATTCGGGTTCCAATTCGTTGCCTTCTAGTTCTGATACCAGGGATGATACTATGCAGGGTAGTATGACGGATGATAGTATGAATTACAATGAAGCAAACGGTAATAAATTGTTTAATAACACGACCTTTAATTTCACTAAACCAAGTGATCAACCACCTGCTGCTGAAGTAGTTAAAAAACCCGTTTTCAATTTCACCCAAAATAAATTACAATCAAACGAGCCAACTGAATCGAAGCAGACTCCAAGTTTCACTTTTGCTCCTCCTAAAACCAATATTTCAAATGATGTCGTTGCTGAAAACAAACCTGAAGTACCTAAGTCAGGATCAATCTTGCCAAAATTTGAACCAAAATTCACCCCTGCTGCCACAGAATCAAAACCATCATTTTCATTTCAACCAGTTTCAACTAAACAAGATTCAAGTCAACCAGATCCTACCCCACCTGGCCCAACTCAGGTAATAACATCAGCTCAACCAATATCCATTTCGAAAATTGAAAGGCCAATAGTTAAAAAATTAATAGATCAAACCAAATTCCCACAAGCGAACAGTGAAATCACATCGGAAATAATCACTATCCTAGTCAATCAAGAATTAAGTCGTATACTTCCAAAATTAATCAAAACTGAAAACTCAAATCGTGAACGAGCCCTCATAATTGAATCACTAACCAAAGAATTATATCAAGCATTTTTAACCGAAATTATCTATAATGTTTCCATGAACTTGAACTCCGAGTTGTTTTACAAAAATAATTTAAAGAAATCCATCATCCAACGGATAAAAAATAAAAGTAGTAAATTATTGGAAAAGCAAGAATTGAAACGAAAGAAACAGAATGAATTAAATGAGATTAAATTTGGGTTGAAAAGGGTATCGTCCAACATATCAGTTAGTTCAAGCAAACGGCGTAAAGTTAATGAAAGTATCGATGAAATTATTTTAAAACGGAGTGAAATTGAAAAATTATGGATGCCGATTGATTTGAAATCATTTAGTAATCGGTGTTGTCAAAATTTGAAAATATTGAAACAGTTAGATATTAAATGCTTAGTGGTGGTTGAAAATTGGAAAATCAATTATTCCAAGTGGTTGAATAATAAATTAGATTTAAAAATCAATCAATCGAAAGGGATTTATGAAAATGTTATTGCGAATGATAAAATGAATTTAACCTTCACTAGTTTACCAAGTAAAGATCAGTTAGATAAGAGCTTCTTTGCCAATACTGAATTTATGATATTTGAATGTGGATTACCAGGTGACCATGAAATCAAATCTATAAAAGACAAACTTAAACGGGATGGATTGATAGTGAATAGATTAATCGACATGATCAAAAAATTTGGATACTACAAGATTCAAATCATGATGGTTTTCTGGAATAGCAGTGACACTAGGGTTGAACCGTCAGAGATTAAATCATTGTTAAACATTAGGGAAGGTGAAATTATACACAACATTACAATTTGTGATATGACGCAAGAAAATATAAATAATACGTTAATTAATGGATTTGATAATTTAAGTAGTAATTTCAAATTAGCATTAACTGCTAGAGGTAGCAAAAAACTGAAAATTTTAAATCCTGGTAGTAAATTAGATAACAAGATTATTAACGATGATAAATTTAAAACTAATGAATTGAAGCTATTGAATAAAGCAAAATTAGATAAGAAATATTCATATTTGAATAATCATTCGTTTAATAAATCATATAATAATACCATGAACACCATGAACACCATGAACACCATGAACACCATGAACACCATGAACACCATGAACACTATTAATAATACGTTTAATTCCACCATCAATTCCACCAATATCAATTCAACCCATATGAACTCCACCATATTGGATAATGTATCAGTATTAGGGAACTTTGGCAATGGTATTATCGAAGAGAGCACCCCATTTAACTCGCCCGGTAGAACGTTTACTAAACCGAAACTTCCCAAGAAGAATATATCTTCGCTAATGGAGTTAACCTCCAGAGTTAAATCGAAATATAGACTGTAATATATGCATACGCATCTCATTATTCATTTCTTCTTACTCTATGTACTAAAGCTTAAAATACCCATAACCCGGCAGTTTATTTGAGAGTCAAATTCACTAACCATTTTTTATAATTCGACTCGACGTACGATGGATAGTTCTCTTGTAACGTCTCCAAAATCAATTTACTCTGTATAGTATCCGGTAACTTGTCGGGTATTTTAGAAAACTCTTTTTCTTTAATGTGGGTGGAGCAAAATTTATTAGCGTTGCAAAACGAACATTCATACAAGAATTCGTTGCTAGTAATCGGTTCAATCCACACTTCATCTAGGTCTTCGATGTTGAAGTTGGAGTCGTCATCATAGTGTGACAATGGGCTGAAGTCGTCTTGTTCCATGGCATCCGGTTTAGATCTATCTGCTTTCGATTTATCGGTTTTATCACCAATATGTAATTTACCAGATCTCTCCAATCTTCCAGACTTTGCGGTGGTATTATAAGAACTTGTCATTTCGAATGTGTAAGTTTAGCTGTAAGTTTAGTTGTAAGTTTCAGTTGTAAGTTTAAGTTGTAAAGTGAACGTTGTCAACTTCTAAATGTAAAGTGCAAGGTGTAATTGCTGCAAAAACCTGGGGTGATACTCCGTGAAACGAAACAATTCTAGTAAAACTAACGTTAACGTTGGGTTATCGATGTTAAATCTGTCGCTGGCAACTGAGCAATGTATCCAACTGACTGCAATAGAAACTGGTAAAATTTATTGACAATTGTGGGAAATTTAGTGATTTGAAGTGGTATTGTTGCAAAATTTTTTCACTCCACTAAGCGCGATTTGTTGAGGAGTACTCTTCTTTCACAGGAATAATTGTAGGATTTATAGGAGATCCCAGGTAACGTTCTATTTTAGGTATATTTTCCAGTATTATTAGGAAGGGTTAACGTATTTGAAAACGTTTAAGGATTGGAGTAGTATTTATAAAGTAGTAGACACTAGTGATAACACCACAGGTAGCAAATTTAAGTGGTTTAGTGGTTAATATTCGTCATAACTATTATAGTCCGAATAGGAGATCTGGAAATTTTTTCACAGTGATTTAACGGTTTATACTCATAGAGGTTTTTGTTGTAACAATAGTGGATACCACACGTACCTAATCGGGCAAGTGGCAGTAAATCCTCAGAGATAGCATCAGAAGGACCATCGGAAATATCATCAGAGATACGTCAGAACACCATCAGAAACACCATCAGAAAATATCATCAGGCAGTGAATACAGGCGAGTAACAAAACAATCAAGTAAGGCGAACGAGAGATGATCTACTCCTTTTATATTTACGACAGACACTGTAACTGCATCTATCATCGTCAATTTGTCGAGGACTCGGTCAACAAAGATAATGCCTCAGATATCTCCAAACTTTTATTCGGGGTGTTGTACAGTCTTAAGAATATCAGTGGTAAATTGGGCGATAGTCAGTCGTTTAATCACTTGAAGTCGTTTTCCACCTCAACCTACCGAATACATTACTTGGAGACCTTGACTAATTTGAAGTTCATCCTTATCAGTGATTCGATGATTGATAATTTACAGAAAAACTTGTGGGAGTTGTATTCGACATATTATCGAAATAATATTGTGTTGAACCCATTGAGCCCTGTAGATTTTGATGATCAAGTGATAGATAACGTCAATTTCATTAATCAAACTGATGATTATTTGAAAAACCTCCCGGTGTTTCATTAGACGTCAGTTTTAGTGTCACCAGCTTCGTACCAGTTCCCACTGCACTAGCACCAGTTCCCACGACACTAGCACCTTTTCTCACCAACTTCGCACCCAGTCCCCCGCGGAACCATAAGAGACTTGACAATATTAAGACTTGACAATATTACCGACACATTACTCCTAGAGCTTAACGGTCTAAAAGGAGTCAAAGTGGCTCCGTCACTGACATCTCGTTCCCCTGCGGACCGTTGCAAAAGGATCACAGAGCTTGCAGCCTAATCAAACTCGTTTATATAGAAGATATAGAGTTTGCAGCCAAATCAAACATCGTTCAAACATCGTTGATATATAAGATATAGAATAAATAAATAATATAGTTGATTATAATAGTCAGTACTAATATGACGCAGCTATACAACTTCAAATCCATTTATCAAGAAATATTGGCTCTTTTCATCATTTCCATGGCCAATTTCTCAACCTGACTCTCAATTCGCAGTTTCAGTATCACCTCAAGATCAACATGAGTTACGAAGATTCTGAACAACAAAAGACTTTCTTGTCGAAATTGAAAGACAACTACACATCGAGGTTCGGTAACTTTGCCTTATCATCCACCATCCAAAAAGTTTCCAATTACGTCGATAAAGATGGTAGCTCAGAAACTGATACGTTGGTACATAATTCCTTTGTTAAATACTTTGATTCAAAAAATGAACCATATCCCGAATGGTTAGGGGTCCCCAATAGAAATCCTGCAAGAGACGCTTCAAGACAATATGCGTCAACCCAACATCAAAGTCATCAAAATTCCCAGTATCAACCTGTTTATTCAAGTTATAATAGTCCTCAACCCCAACAATCACAATCGCAACCTCCATCACAAGGTCAACCTCCATCACAAGGTCAATCACCCTCGCAAGGACAAGCCCTGTTTGATCCAAGAAATAGTAATCAAGGGTATAAACCTAGAAGTTCAAGGTTGCAAGATATGCACAATAAATCAAGACAGCAACATATACCCGCATCAGGATATAATACCAATACCCAGTCGACGGCCAGATCCAATAGTAGAACTTCAGGTAATAGATTGAGAGAAAGAATGATGAACAGTAGTAGTATGACAGGCATGAGCAATATTTTGAATGATGAAGGAAGTTCTCAATCAGGACAATCAGGACAATCGGGACAATCAGGACAAAGAGGTGCAACTTGGGGACGTTAATATATATTATCCATTTATTCTTTTTGACTATGTCTCTTTCTATAATTGAGTTCCCAAAAATCTCTCCCTTTTATAAACCAATCAGGCAATTTGTTATTGGTAGGTAATTTTAACTTTATAATACCCACATTATCTAAATTTGATTTTATATCTTTGTAATATTCAAAGTTAAATTTTTGTCTGAATTTTAATTCATCGAAATCGTCATCTTTAAACATTGGCTTACGATCAGTTTTGGAATATCTACGATTGACTAAGGAATTTGAATCAAATGATTTACCGCATCCAGTACTACCACCGTAACTTCCAGGATTGGTATTAGTGGGCAGGTAAATATTGGAGGGAGTATTAACGTTGGATGAAAACGACGATCTAAACACACTATTGTGCATAGGTCTGGCTATTTTAGACTCCGAAGGTCTTCGTTTGTCATTATACCTGCCTACTATGTACCGGGGGGAACTGCCAGGAGTAATTATTTTATCATCATCGGAATCCACCAGATTATTTCGTTTTTTTTCCACCATTTTCAATAGGTTTTCGGGAATCTGAGGTGAGGCTGAAAGTAAGTCATCATCAAAGTCATCGTCATCCACCATCTCCTTTTCCCATAAGCTTTCGTCATCGATGGAATTCTTGTGCCATGATGTGGTACGAAACATGTCTGGTGAATAAGACAAGTCAGCTTGCATGGGTGATTGAAATTGAGAACTTGCACTTGCCCCAGCAGATGATAGTATGGTTGGGGCTTGTATGGGAGTCATTGATTGTAATTGCTGTTGTTGCTGATGTTGTAGTTGACTAGAAGATTTTAAAAATTGATTTAATTGATCAATTTCGTAGGGTACTAATTCAATTTCAATTAATTCTAAAAAATTCTCAGCAAAGTAGTGACTCTTTGCACTATTACCTGAATATATCCTAAACTCTCCCACAATGGAATTGAAATTCCACTTTTGTATCCTCCTTAAAATACTTATTAATGTTGAGGTATTATCGACAATTAGCATATTATATTTGGATTTGTTTAACAAGATTTCAAATGCTTTTATAATAACGTTCCGCTCAATCAACATCCATTGATCATTTTTCTTGGTAGTGTTGTTCAAGTTTATCAATTGCAAGTTTAATTCTTTCATTTCGGTATTATCAATAGAATTTGACGCTTTCAGCTGATAAGATTGGGAGTAGTTTGGCGAAGTAGTTTCGTTGCTTATTTCACCGCTGGATTTCCTTATGGAGTCCTTTTCATCGTCGTTTTTACCAACATTATTGGCCCCAGTATGATTGTGATTGGATATTTTCAAACTGCCTAAATTCTTTAACGTGATGTTATTATCATTGATAAAGTTTTTCAACGATCGTGGGGGGTTTTCTGCATCTAAAAGGATGATGGTCTTCAAATTAAGTGTCTGCAAATGGGGGAAGTTGTCACTAGATAGCTTTGAACATCTATAAAGTCCAGGCTCAACAAGCCCAAAGTTTTCAGGTGGTATTAGCATGGTGGGTATCGCGAAGTTTCATGATCTTTCTGATGAAGGTAGGTGATTTGATTTGGTGGTGATTTGGTGGTGTTAATGCTTAAAGAGTAGGGGGACGGTGGTACGACTTAGAGGTATGTAACAGGTCGGTGATTTTCAAATTTCTTCTCTTCTCTTCATTTCCTCTCATCACCTGCTCTGTGTCTTTAAAAAAAGCTGAACCTCCGCGATTGCTCAAATGACTGAAAATAACCAAAATGACTTGAAATCTGACGTTCACATAAAGGATATCAGAGGCAGTTTACCTGATTCAAATTCAGGTAAAGACGCTTTAAATAGCGAATTACTGGAACGAATTTTATTGATTGAAAGACAACAACTACTACTACAACAACAAAATTTTGAATTACAACAACAGTTAAATCAATTATTTGATGAAACAAAGGTTCAAACTGATGATGAATCGCCTTCAGCTCCAGTTTTAGATGGAGTAATCAGCAAATTTATCAGTGTTGTTTTCAAGACAGTCAATAAAAATTACATGCTTCAAACTTTTTTGGTTAATAGCTTTGCTTATATCAGTTTTAGAGTATTTAAATTTTTTTACCACAATCGTCAATTCTTCATAAAGTTGATTAATAAATACTGTATGAAGATCTTGGCAGGAGGTGGCGAATTATCAAGAAAAATATCAATATCCAGCATATTGAAATCTTTAAAGAGGGTTTAACAATTTATTTGGTCTGGGATATATCGGTATATAGCACAAGGTAGATAGTTTAATTATATGATGAGGTTATCTACTCTAAGCATATTGAGAGCAAACAATAAGAATAAAACGGGTGTTCAACGATTGTCTCGATAAAATTCTAATACTAATGTATGTGATCAAAACAATGTATGTGATCAAAACAAATGTATGTGATCAAAACAAATGTATGTGAAAACAAACAAAGTCTTGGGATATGGCATATCTTTCATGAAGATGAAATAGCGATAAGAGAAACAAACAGAGACTGGCATGAAAAATCTCTAAATATTATTTTTTAACCTCTAATAACTACGTCAGTTGGAATACCATCATATTCACCATAACCTAATGCTAAATTAATGTTTTGCAAACATTGGGTGGCAGCACCTTTTAACAAATTATCAATCGTAGCAACAACAACTAATCTGTCTTCCTTAGAGTTTACGGCAAATGCACCAATGACTACGCCATGTTTACCGCTAATATCTTTAACAATTGGAGCTTCGCCACTAACGGTGATTAACCTTTCACCTTGGTAACGTTCTTGATAAATATTTCTAATCTCTCTTGAAGTTAAACTATTTGGTTTAATTGGGATGGAAATGGTATGAGTAATACCTTGGAACCATTGAGCAACATGTGGCATAAATGAAACATCCATACCTAAATGTCTTGACATTTCCTTTTCATGAACATGATCAGTTAATGAATATGGAATTAAATTATTGGATAAATACTTTACATCATTTTTTGGTGATGGTTTAGTACCAGCACCAGAATAACCAGAAACCCCAAAAATCGATGGCGTGGAGGTAATATAAGGAATCATGGGGGAAATTGCAACTTGACCAGCTGTTGCATAACAACCAGGATTTGAAATCTTTTTAGCAGTTTGAATATCGCTTCTTTTCATTAATTCTGGTAATCCGTAAACCCATTCGCCAGTTTCATCAAATCTATAGTCCGCTGATAAATCGATAATTTTAGAATTTGGATTATTGACTGATTCAATAGCTTCCACAAATGGTTTACAAACCCCATTTGGTAAAGCCATGACCCACATGTCAATTTCATTGTTTTCTTCAATTCTTTTAATATCTTCAACTTGTAAATTTGAATAAACAATATTATCTTTATTATAACCTTGTAATTTTTGGCCATTTAATTCTCTAGATGAAACATATGATAAGTCTAACTTTGGATGGTTATCAATTAACTGAATCAAGTTTTGTCCAGTATAACCTCTTGCACCAATCAAGGCAATTTTTGATCTTTTTTCATTGGTTCCAACTTCAACAGGAGGATTTGGATTTTTGGTGGTATGTAACCCTCTTTTTTGAACTGGTGAAGCGAAAACTCCCGATTCTTTAGTGTTGGATAACGATGATGAGGATCCTGAACCTTGGTCAAATGATTTGATCAATTGGCTGATAACTTCTAAATCTTTAATTCCATACCAGAATAGTATTTCACCATTTTTGGCAAATGAACCGTCAGATTTGGTAAAATACCATGATAAGTTTGAATCATTTTCATTAACAATCCAATACAATTCATTGAAATCTTTTTTAATCGAATTGAAAATGTTATCAGTGACATTATTCAACCACCCAGTTTTAGATGACAAGAATTTATCCAATTTGGCAACCTTATGAGAACTGTTGGATTGATTAACCACAATGGCCAAAACTTCCAATGGCTCATCACCGTAACTTTTAAATTCATTATTTTCCAACACTTTTAAATATGACGCTACTGATAATTTACCAGATTTAATTTCCGGGTCTCTTAATAATGCCGATCTTAATAAATCTGGATTACCAAATTCACTCAATGAATTCCTATTAATTAATTTATAACCTCTTCTGATTAAAGTACCAGCACCAGAGTCTGTAAATAATTCTTTTTGTAAATCATCAACGTCAATAATGGCAACGGATGATGATCTTGGTAAATGTTGTAATAAATCGTGAATTTCCTTAATTTTTAATTTAGTACCATATTTGACCCAGCTTTGTTTCAATAACTCTTCATATTCTTCATCTAAATTAATTACGCTGACTTTTTCACCAGTTTCACCATTGATGATTCCACCCTTTTCATTCAAGTAAACAATCTTTAATGGCTCGAATTCTCTGGCTAACTCACCTGCAGCAACGTCAGCATTGACATTTAATAACTGTCCAGAGCCAGTTTCTGCTAATGAAGTTAAAATTGGTAAGTATCCTGCTTCAATGGATGCTTCCACTGGAGATTTATTAACGCTATTAATTTTACCAACTAATTGATATTTGTCCTTTTCCAAGTAATCAGCATTGAAGACTCCGGCAGTGATTGGTCTTGCACGAACCCCCATTTTCTCTAACGCTGTAACTAATCTTAAATTTTGTTCTAAAAAGCATGATCTAACCACTTCCATGGTTTTAGCGTCGGTGACTCTAATACCATCGATATATTCTGGTTCAACCCCTTCTTTTTCTAATAATTCATTAATCTGTGGCCCAGTACCATGTAAAACGATGGGATACAACCCAACATGGTATAAGAATGCTAAACAGGATGCCAATTCAGGCAATTGTTGAGTTATAATTGCCCCCCCAACTTTAATCACGGCAAATTGTTGTTGACTTACTGATGTAAAGTACTTCAAGTATTGTTCAACTTCTCTTTTCGATCCAATGTTATTAAGCAATTGAACCACCGTTGATCTGGTAGAATAGTTTAATCTTGTACCATAGTTTAATCTTGCTGGATAACTAGTCAATCCAGTGGTGATGTTTGATGCGACTAAGGTTTTACCCATAACCCCAGGAAGCTTCAAGTGCTTGACACGGCCAACATAACTCTTAATCATCTCAAGTTAGCTTTTAAAAGATTTCAATAAGATGATATTAAATTATTTATATGAAAAATTTTCATTGACTCACTGGACGTTTATCAACCAACTTGAGTAATTTTCAGCTTACCGCGATGAACAATCAGTACAGTTTTCGAGATCTGGGGTCCTTTATATTATACTGAGCATACTAGACCACTAGATGATATTTTAGACAATGAAATAGACCATGCAGTATACTAGATTGAAGAGCACAAGATTTAATAGCCTAAGTCTTTATAAATCCAATAATACCCTGGTTGTATAGTTCACAACGTTTATTAAGGCTATTGTAACCATTTTTCACGTATCCATTCTCTCTAGGTTATTAATGCCATATATTCGTTCTGTTTTAACTACAACAAAGAGTGAATGCCAATAACTTCCCCAAATTCAGATTGAATCTTTAGACGTTTTATCGTCAAATATTGGATTCATAATCGTTCTTGTATTAAATTCTTCGAACGTTACACAATTGTCATCGTTAGATTTTAAAATTTGCTTCCGTTGGGAGAGGCATAGATTACCAAAGAATAATAAGCTACCCACAAATATTGTTAAAAATGTGTACAATCTTGGGAATTTCTTGTGTTTTTTTTGCAACCACATAAAGGTAATTATGCTTACTGAAGACTAACCACAAGGGATCTAATCGACCAATTCCCCTATTGCCTTTTGATTAATATCTATACTACAAAGTTCGGACTATATCGAGGGATAAGTAAACTATGAATGATATAAGCCACCCTACATCATGTTACATTACTATACGAAATCAATCGGTGATATTATTGGTTCTGATTCATAACTTTCCCAAATGAAATCTTTAAAAAAAATTAAGTTTAAAGTTTTACCTCAAACGTTATAGAAGAGTAAGTAACATACAAGTTAAGGTGTTCTCAAAGCTATATCATGTATTACACTTACAAAAAGTGTATTACAGAGGCCTTTTTATTACATTTAAAGTAAAAAGTTTTGGTCGTGTACATAGATACAGCTTAGAAGAGGTCTAAAGAATTTTACTTCAATGCCCTTGGGGTGTGCTTGAAAATAAAACAGAAATTTAACTTTGGAACGTTACAGTAACGTCACAAATTATAATAGAAAAAGAAATGTGTGAGTTTATAAGCTTGGGATTATAAATATAATACATACTAATATACAATGCAATGTGTAGAAATTCTTATGTTATGGGTTCTACTTTAGTACTACCTAGTACTGGTGGTTCAGCTATGCTCTATGGGTAAACTACTTCTTCTTCCATAATTTAAATTTGGATTTTTCATCATCGGGTGTGGAACTTAATGATGAATTTGATAAGCTGCTGTTGCTTAACTTTAAATGATTCCAAAAGTTTGATTTTTTCTTCTTTGAAATGGATGTTGGATTAATTGATGAATTTGTTGATGATACTGATGGGGTAAGGATTGGCGAGGTGATATTATCTTGATTTGTGGGATTCTTGAATGATGATTTTGGAGAAATGTCAAGCCAATTACATTTACCACAAATATGTGTGTTCCCTTTACTCTTTTCACAAGATTTTAATTTTTTTATAAATTGATGATAAGCATTTTCATTCAATAATTGTAAAATCTCATCCTTGGCTCTTAATAAAGTAATTGGATCAGGAAATTTATGATGTTCGCTAACAATAGTTTTGAAACTTCTATCTGATAAATTAATTTGGTATTTTGAATCAGGATATATATAATTGGACAATATATTATTCCATTTTCTAGATAATAATAATTGATCATCAATATTAACATCGGAATTGACAGAAATATTATCATTAATTGAGTCGTTGTCTGCACTACTATCGTCATCGACATCATTGGATAAATTATTCATTTTGAAAAGTTCCCAATAATCGTCATTTAAATCATCGATGGTGGAGGCAAAATATTTTGAAGTTTCATTATTATAATCCGTCTTCACAGAATGTTTGCTACTTAATAGTGTTGAAATGGATGATTTTCTTAATGCGTGGGGGGTATTTAATTGATTAATTGAGTTAAATACTTTATTATAATAGTATTCATAATTATAAATCGCTATCAAAAATTTTAGATTCTCTTGACTATGCAATGAAATGATGTATTTTTCGAAATCTTTTACTAATTCCACTTTATTCAAGTTATCAAGTTCATTAATTGAATATAGAAACGTATCATTTAAAAATTCTTCAATAGAAGGGTATTTGTTGCTTGAGTTGCTGGCGCAAGTATTTCCACCATTACCTGAAGCTGACCCTGAGTGGAAGTCTTTAGGGGTTGCAGAACTGGAACCCATTTCCACGTCACCTATCGTACCATCTATTGAATTTGGTATGTGTGATTTTCTATTGTGGTCAGTTTTATGATCGTTATTTGATGAATGAAGGTAATGATGGAACTTTTTGGCTGGTATTGGTGATACACTCATTATACACTTTTTAAAAACAACTACCAGTCTAACGAAAAAGACAAAAAAAAAGAAGATGAAATTAACGAAAGCAGCAATTAATTATCCTTATATAAAACTTTGATTTTTACCAAGGGTGTATTGTATCATCACATAAAAATTTTTTCGCATCCTAACGGTTAAATTTCTTTTTCGTGGTTTAACCCACTGTGCGTTAAGGTGATACAACGAGAGAAATAGGGACTGATGGAACCTATTGGTAGATAGATCGATGTAAATCTAGGTGAGTGGAGGTAGCAGAAAACGAGGATTTGCTATAGCACCAGAAGTAACCTAGATCATTCATAAATTATTGTGTTAGGAAGATCAGCGGAAGACCCTCACAAATTATCACCCCATAATTTACCCGACTGTACTTAAACACTTCCATCCCAAATATTACTACCTCATTTTGTAGATCTCTAAGGTGACAACAGATTTACTGGCAAACCCTAAAACTTACAGATGCTAGTAACAGACTGCCAACGGTTTAATCGTACTACATGAAGTTTATAGTTTGGGGTGAAAATTTTTATCTGTCAAAAGCTTTTTAAGCCCTATTTTGGAAAACGCAATTACACAATGGAGACCAGGTCAAATTCATGTATAGAACATTTGGATTGCGATGAGGTTCGTTAGTGGGTTTGTGTAATTACCAATACTCAACTCCGTGATTTTACATTCTTCACTGTAGCTTTGCTTGCTCGTGTAGCTTTGCTTGCTGGGGTGGTTTTGCTTGCTGGGTATCTGTCACAGGATCTTCAATATAGGCATAGCTGGGACGGCTGGAAAAATAGCCGCGGCTGAGACCTGAGAGTCAAAATATCACTTTCTTTTATCAAGGCGAGTAGTCACTGCAAGATTAAACAGCCGTTATGGAATTATAAATAACTGGGAAGTGTGGCAGGCAACAGTATATTTTAGCGAAGCGATTAAAATATAAAAGAGCCAAGGTGCTTCCAGGTCTCCTATTCTTTCTTTTATTTTTGTGCTCGTATTGTAACAAATCCTATTCCTGATAAAACAGCTGCCTCTCTTATAGCGATTATTATTAACAATAGCCTTTCCTGATAAGACATATTATCCATGAGTTGTCCTCTGTTATCCGTATTATTCTTAGCCTTACTGTCACCAGAAATTTTCTCTGCGTTGCTCTACAGTGGTTTACATCTGTGTACCTCTTTGCACGCTTCAACTTTCCACCCGTAGACCTGTTGATTGCTCTTGTCGTTACCTTGCCATGACCTTGCCATTTCGTTATCATTACCTTTGCACCATCCTTTCCGCCATTTCATCCTTTCCACCATACTTCACATTCTCTAATTTACGAACCCTGTTATTCACCCTACAATTTTCAATACCGTTTTGACCCTGTATACGTTTATTGCAACCTAGAATAATAGTGGATGATGCAGCGCACGCTGATTGCTTTTATGAGGCGGATATCGTGCCCATGTCGTGGTGGGAGACACGAGCGGTGAGGAGACACACCGGTACACCAGTGCGGTACACCAGCAAACAACGTCTTGTAGTCTTGTACCCATCGTATTAGCTATGGGTAGACCGCCCACCGCAGAATAGTGGTTGCAAGCTGTCTTAGAAGGGAGGACTGAGAGGCAAACCACTGGAATGTGATTTGCAAACCAATACTCCTCGATTATGTAATCAATCACTTAAGGGACGATCGCACCAAAATTCAAGGAGGTGATCTATAACATATCCTAAATTTCTAGTTCCAACAAGAGGGTATCTATTTAAACTTTACACGTCGGTTATATATATATTCAGTAGGGTAATTGCAATTGGCTGGTACAATTGAATCTGTTTTTTTGCTGTTTTTTCATTAGGTTCTGGTTTTATCGAAAAGTGGAGTGAGAAAGGGATAAGGATAAGGATAGGATAAGATAAGGATAAGAATTACTGTAGGCTAGGATGTTGACAAAATGTTTTCCGAAGGCAATTGGGCCTAAATTGTATAAAATGGGACAACGTTGCCAAATATTAAGATCAAAAAGCTTTGCTACGAGTTCAACAGAGTATGAAATTGACATCATTTCATTAACTAAGACACCTAAACATGGAGTTAATGTTAGGCAACCGGGTATTAATTTCAATAAACATAAAAAGAATTTAGTCGATTTTCAAAGTAATAATAGTTTGATTGATAAAAAAATCACCGAAAAGATTATTAAGGAGGTTAATCATAGTTGTAACGAACAATTAACCGAGTTTATTGAAAACTATTCTAATGAATTATCAATTTTTTCGAAATTTATCCAAAAATGTTATAATTTTAAGATTAAGCATTTTAACCAATTAACTAACGTCGAAATTTTAAATTCCTTATACATTTTTAAAGATTTGTATCGTAAAGGTAAACTCGAAGCGATTAGTGTTGAACAGCATGAAAAGTACGATAATTTATTTTATGATTTTATCAAAGTCATCGAAACTACCCAAGAGTTACCAGCTTTATTAGATGAATACATCTTTTTAGATAAGCATGGAGTTGAATTATTAAGCAATAATTTAGGTAATTATAGTGGAGAAATTAAATCTTTAGATAGGGAATTTAATTTTAAAACTTTACATGATATGCAAGAAATTTCGAAATCAATTCAATTCATGGTTAATGATTTCAATAAGTTTTTAATTAACAACAATAATTTACACTATAATGAAGAGTTCTTCAAAATTTTCATTCAAATTCAAAAATATAAAAATTTAAATCATATTTTAAGTAATGAAATTTACCAAGATTTAACGCCATTAGATTTGTTATATTTAATTGAATCAAACAATTTTAAAACGATTAGCAAAATCTTGAAAGAAATCAAGCCAATTGATAATTTAGAGATTTTAAAATTTTTAATACCAGTTGGTGACTTGACAATTTTACAAATTATTGAAAAATTGCATCATCTAAAGTCAGTAGAATCGTTATCAATTATTGAACCTCAATTAACTAACATTTATAATAATTTAATCAACTCTTGTTGTAATGGTAATTTAAATTATTTTAATAAATTGGATGTACAAGATTTTACAAAATTTATTATTTCAAATAATAATATTGAAAATTTTGAATTTTCTATGATTTATAAACTTGGGCTTTATCAATTTGTTAATGAATTAAAAGTTTTGAAATCTTTGAATTTTAAATTATCTAATAATTCAATTTTGCCATTAATTAATGACTTAAAATTTAAGAATATAGTATTGAAGAGTAATTTTGAAAAATTATCCCACCAATTGAATTTGTTTTTTGCTAAAGTCACTTGGTCGACTAATTCGTTAGATAACTTAATCAATTATAAAAATTGGTATGATTGGTGTGAAGAAAATAGAGAAAGTAAAATTTTTAGAGAATTAATCGACTATTCAAATTTATCAAATTATTCTTACCCTGAAAATCAATTATCTACGGAATTTTCTGAACTTTTACCAACCTTGCATGAATTGTCAAGTAATAATGAAAATGTTAATTTATCTTCCATGTCAATTGATTATATTATTTCATTATTTGAATTCGATAATGTCAATTTAAATCTTTTAAGACAATATCTGTTTGAACACGGTAATGTTTACTTGTCAAATTTAGGCACTTCAATCGAAGACTATAATAAATTGTTTGAAAATTTACACTGTTATGATTTAAAATCTATTAAATTGGAAGTTGGCAAAGATTTCAAAGATTTTTCAAAAGATGAACTTACAAAATATTTTGGTTATTATTCTGATTTAATTGAGAATCCTTTAATTTTAGATAATTTAGAACAATTGAATTTTGAAAAGAGGGTCTACTTGTTTGCGTCCAATTTACCTGGTTATGCAAATGAAATTGAACATTTTTGGCGTTATGAAATTGACGGTGACTTTTGGGAACATTCTAAAATTGAGTTAATTTCCATTTTACGTCGTAGAATTAATGAAGTCTTATCCAATCCTACTAAAGTTGACTATTCTGAAAAGGATAAAACGGCTATGAATATCGATAATATTCAAAGATATATTGAATTGACCAAAATTATTGAAAAATATGGTAGTGATGAAAGTATCGATTTATTAGATGATTTTGTTCCATTTTACGAACCTGAAAATCCAACCGTTGGGTCAAAATATCGTATGATTGAAGATGATGAAGTAGATGGTCCACCTGAGTTTGAAGAATTTGAAAAATTTTTGCCAGAATTGAAAATTTTATATAAATATTTCCCCGAAGGTTTTAGACATTACAGTCCTGAGGAAGTTTTAGGTAAACTTAGACAAGTTATAGTTGATGAAGATATAAAAGATGTCGAAACTAAAAATAATATTGCTTGTTTATATGATACTTTAGAAAATCATTATGATTGGAATTTTAATATTCATGAAGTTTTAGATGGGCTTGTTTTTGCCCAGAATGATATTGAAAATATTAAACACTCTAAAGCCAGATTACAAGAATATCAAAATTTTATATCCAATAGCACACGAACTATTGATGAACCAACTTATTATTATTACTTAAGATTATTAGATGAAATCCCCCTTCAAATTGGTAAACATGATTTTATGGATCGTATGGTATTATTTGGTATCTATCTTAATGAAGAACATGATAATGGTATGGATTCAAGTACTGAAGATATTGTTCCGATATTGATTCGTATGATTTTAAATGAAACTGATTATTCAATTGTTGCAAGGCAAATATTTAATCAATTGATGAACGATTTTATCATATTTTATGAAACACACGGTGATTTTAAAACTTTAGATCAAATATTTAGTTCATTTGATGATTTATATAAAGTTTATGAATATAAAAAGGAATATATTCAAGTTCCTGATTTTATACCAATTCATGAATATGCTGTGGAATTATCAAATTTTAGAGAAGCTTATTTAGGACATTTTAAAAATTATTCAGCTAGTGAAATTTTAGTAAATTTTAATGAATTTATTAATCAACAAACTGATCCTGCATTAAAATTAAGTTATAATAAATTATTTGCCATTTTAAGACAATTGTTCAAATATAATGGAAACAATACTGAAATTTTAGATCAGATTATTGCTGCTAATCAAGAATACTTAAAGTTTCAAGCAAAACTTGAATTTAACCGTAAACCAGAAGAGGTTGCTGCAAGAGATTCTTTAAAAGCACAAGACTTAATTGAAGCTGAAGAGGATCTAAAACAAGAACAATTAACCAAAAGTGAAGAAAATATCCCTGTAACTGTTTACCAACAAGTTCCTGATAATTTTCAATTAGAAGAATATTATCCTGAGTTGTTTCAATTAAGAAATGTGTTTGGTACTAAATTTGTTAATTGTCAAGCTAACGATATTTTGAATCAATTGAATGATATGAGTTGTGATGAACGAAGATTTAATTTATCAAAAAGAATCAATTTTTCAAAATTATACGGTAATTTAGCAAGATTATTTAAACATAATGGTAATCAAACGTTTATTTTAGATAATGTATTGATTAATAATGAGGTATTTGAAACGTTTGAACATAACAAATCTCCGAAAGTTGTCAAAGAATCGGATAAGTTTAACGAAATTTTGAATGATCATTTTGATCATTTAAAAACATTATTCACCCTGATTAAGTTGGATAAATTTGAATTGATTGACTTTTACGAGTTGAAACAGGATGAATTCGATAATAAATGTAGTAAATTTTTAGAAGATGTAAAAGAAAATAATAATTATGAATATGTTCAATATGTTTATTTGGTTCAGAAGTTGGAGAAAATGATTGAATTAGATGAATTAACATTACCAATTTTGAAAAAGTTGATTTATCTTAAATCAAATGAGATTATGTGGGATAATGGAACTTTAAAAGAAATCCGAAATAAAATGAATAAATTTACTGAAAAAATTATTAAGAATAAAGATTTGTTTTCAAATGATGAAATTGAAGAAAGTGTTGAAGTTCCAGTTGAAAAATTTGATATCAATGATTTCAAATCACAACCACCTATTGAGTCAGGTACCGAAGCGGCAGCTAAGCCCGTATCTGAATCACTACCATTTGAATCGGTAGTTGAACCAATGTCTGAACCAGTAAGTGAACAAGTTAAATTGGAACCCGAATTAAAAGGTAAATATAACGATCCTCACAATATCAAAGTTGATGAAACAAGTACTGCCGAAGATAGTGATTTATTTGCAAGAAATCAATTATTTCATTCTCATGAATATCCTAATGGTATGACGGTTGAAAATATTAGATTAAGTTATGGTAAATCTGCAGTTGATGAAGATAAACTTCAAAATGATTTAGAATCAATCGAACAAGAAAAGTTAATCAAAGATGAAGATTTATTCAGAACGAAAAATGCTTATGAATGGAGCAAAAATGATCGTAAATTAGAACGTCAAGATTTTTTCAATCCATTGGAATATGAAGAATATAGTGATTTACCACAGAAAGATGTAGATTATTTATTATTAACTATTGATGGTAAAAAAATTACAAGCAACGAAAATCCTTTAAAAAATCATGAGTATGAAGATATGATTTCGATTTTAAATAAGTTCCCTTCGAATGAAATGAATAAATTTATTAAGAATATCAACCGATTAACTCGTAAAAATTGGAGATTAATTGGCGGTATTAATGATAATGAAAAGTTTTTAGTGTTTATAAAATCCAAGCCGTTTGGTTGGTTTAAAAGATTTATTATCAGATTAAAATCATTGTTTGCATTTACGGGTGCCACTTTTATGTCATTAATGGTGGCTAATTGGTGGTTGGATGACGTAGATCAAAGAACTGTTACTTTACCACCTGCAGCTGAGATTGTCCAACAATCAAGATCAGACTCAGTAGCAGCTGATGAGGCAGACACATCTGCAGTCGACGACGAATCTGAAGTTTCTGAGCCAGTGGCCCCAAAACCTGAGCCAAAATCTGGTTGGTTCTGGAGTTGAGGGTTCGAATGAAGTAATTAACTAATTAACTAATCAAGTAATTAACTAATTCACTAATTAAGTAACTAATCAACTAATTAAGTAGTCATTATATGGTTTGTTTAAGACATCTCCACCTCTTTAGTTGCAAGCTGTTGCATATCTTTAGCAACGTGGATATACTTTAATGTAGTCACACCACCTACAGAACCGCTCCAGTTTCTTAACTTTTCAACGTTTTCCTTGTCACTGATGTCAGGGATTCTAAGCCCACTTTCATAAGTATCATTATCAAATCTGATCTTTTCTTCTAACAATAATTGCCTTTTTGACGATGGTCTTCCTTTCCTTCTTTCAGCTTTTAATTGATCTAATTCCTCGTCATATCTACTAAGGAAATTCTCAATGTATGCTTTCATTTCCGTCAATCCAAACACTTCTTTATCGGAAGCTTGCGTGACTTCTTCCTGGATGTATTTAACGATTTGCAACTCGTTTTGCTTTTGTTCTAAATGTTGGGCCTTTTTATTGTCTAATTTGACTTGTCTTAAACTGGCTCTGTTTAATCTTTTGAAGTTTCTTCCCTTGATATGAATGGCGGCTTTGGAGCCTGCTACCTTCTTACTAACTTTAGCTAAACTGTGGGCTAATGGCA
The DNA here is from genome assembly GCA_030565865.1 of Yamadazyma friedrichii. Taxonomy (NCBI): domain Eukaryota; kingdom Fungi; phylum Ascomycota; class Pichiomycetes; order Serinales; family Debaryomycetaceae; genus Yamadazyma; species Yamadazyma friedrichii. The sequence continues at coordinate 136,303 of JAJMGX010000026.1, read as the reverse complement.
TGGCGTTAAATAGGTTCAAACGTATAAATCTGCTGATGTATAAACAACTTGCACTATAAAAAAGTTGCACAAAATCAAAACCTCATCTCATTAAAGGTCGTGTGCCTATGTTCAGTATCAACTTCCCAAAAGCTGTGCGGAAACCAGACAAATTTTTTTTAGTTCATCCAACTCTCAAAGGAAGTTTTATAAAGATATTAAGTCAAGAATGGGTAAATATACTGAAGAACAATTATTCGAAATCCAAGAAGAAGCTCACATTCCTCAACCCGAAGTATTGGACGCTTTTAACAAATTGGTGGAATCGGTTTCAATTGAATTAGCCAACACCAGTAAAAAACACCACGGACCACATAACGGTGATACTTTTATCGACGAGTTTGGTAATGAAAGATCTTATACATCGTTCAATAGAAGAAGGGGATCACATTCCGCCAAAAAACCATTGAAGAAGAAAACTGGTGAGGTTGCCGTCGATGATGACGGGTGGGCGACTTTAACCAATGCCAAGGGTAAAAAATCGTTTGGTGAAGAAGCCTTGGAAGAAAAGGATAGATTTAGAGAAGCAATAAAGTCTGAAACCGCTAAGGTTAAACCTAGTGCTAAAAAAATGGGATCAAATAAAGCGGTTGACTCTAGAGATGTGGTTGCTGATAAACAAACCACCAAATTTAATGCTTTTGAAGCTTTAGGTGGTGATGATGATGAAATTATTGATGATGATGAAGATGAAGAATAGATTCTTTTTTCCTTTGCTGTAGAGAAATCAAGACAAAGATATAAAGATAAACATATAAAAACCACAAATAAACCATTTTTACGATTCTGTATATTTAAATACAATCAGTAACGACACAATGTACTAGAGACTTTAGTTAATAGTTGACACAATAATTAATGTATATTACGTTATAATGTCATGCTTGCATGCATTTACTTTTTATCGTAGCTTCTAACTTTCTGTTGTTTACATAAATCTACTTTTACCATAGGAGCTAGCTTTTATTAGCGTTCTAATTAATAATACTATGCACGGATGCAATATCTCTACAAAACGATATGGATGATAGAACCAGTTACACAATGATTGACTCGTCATCACTGTCTAATCCATCAAGAATCGACCCCACATCATGGGCCACCATTTGCTTAGACAATACTGAACCAGGAGTGACTTGGGAATTGGCCTCAACACTTGCAGGTTGTCTTACATTATGATCATTAATCATTTCTTTCAAGTCGCTTACTTTTAAATGCTTTGATTTGTCATTTGTATGTACTGATCCATTATATTCCGTCCAACTATTGGTAGTATTGAAACTACTATTGACCCCTCCTCCAGTTAAATTATTATTAATCGAATTCATGGTATTGAAATTTGAATTTTTTAACCCTGAATGGATTGAAATAATATCGGCAGTATTGCCTAACCCTAATGAAGGTCTCAAGTCATCCATAGAATTTGAATTCGATGAATGTATTGTTGCATTACCATTACCATTTACATGACCGTTTGCAAATCCGTTTGAATGACCGTTACCATTAGAAACTCCATTGTGGTTAACAGTACCGTTGGCGATTTCACCATTTCCAGATTCTTCTGTACCAACATGACCATCCAATTCATCAACAAAATCTTTGGTTATATGCTCCGGCAAAACACTTAATACTAAGGGTCTATCTACGTTAATCCACTTAGACAAGAATTCACTTCCCTTGATAAAATCGTGGAAATCTTTCTTTGTTATTGGTTCGAAATTGTTTCCAGAAGCATCTGACAATTCTGAATTTACCGGGGATAAATCTGTTGACCAGCAATTATTTGAAACTTTATAATTAATAATCCTATTCAATTTACTTAATAATGTACTTTTTGAAACATATAAAGATGGGAAATGTCTTTGGTATTGGGAATCTAAAGATTCTAAAACATTTTGCAAACAAGTGTCATTAAAAGTATCACTTAATTTTACATGTTCATTTGATGATTCTAGATTATTTATATCCGTTGACCAATGGAAATAAAATGGCAAGTAATTTGCAAAGAAATTGACCCCAAATTTATCAATTAATAATCTTGAGATAACCAATAATTTACTAGTAATTTCAAAATTTATATCAGGATTATTGATTAAATATTTATCCAAATATACCAAAAAGTTGGATATGAAATTTGTTTGATTAGATATTAAATTATTATAATCAGCTTTTAATAAATTTTCTCGGTCTATTGGTAAACCATTTAAACTTGAAACACTAGCATTCACACTGCTATTGGAAGTTATATTGATGTCCAATCCCGGACCACTACCAGCAACATCATGGAACGGTTCATCATCAAAATCGTCATTAATTTCATAATCAAGGAAAAATTCAAATAATTCCAAGTACAATAATTGGATTTTTTCAACTTGTGGGACTGATAAAATATTAAACAAATTGGTTAATTTTTTGGAAGACATCAATGGTAAACTAATTTCCCAATGTTTCAAGTCGACGTGATTTCTATTTATTGTATTTGGTTTACTTCTTAAATCTTGTAAAATACTTTGAATATCACCTAATAAATTGATTATAAAACTAAATAAATTTGTTGATTTTAAAGCTTCGGAATTTTCATTAAACTGTAAGGTTGAATCAATTTTAACAAAAATTTCATTAACTGAATCCGGCACTTGATCAAAATAATAAATATGAGTTGATAATTTAACAATACATTGAGAATAAATCTTTGATAATTCAAGTAAATCTTCAGGTGTTAAATGGTTAGTTTGCTCGAAATATAAGTAATGCTTTAATTCTAAAATACTTTGCATAAAATCAGAAATCGATAATCCAATCATATTGACATTGGAGGAAACAAGACCGAGAACAAATTTTGCAATACGTTTTTGATACTCAACGCTGGATTTATCAGTAGATAATTTTTTTAAATTAGAAACTAACGTAGCTAATACCACAAATCTTAATTGAACTGGAATCCACGAAGTGCAATTTTGTAAAAATTTATTGGACCAATCTAAATTTTGGATATGTTTATCATTACTAGTATAATTATAGTGAACTACTTGCATGATGGATTCTGAAATTTGACTGGTTAAACTGGTATTAAAGCAGGATTTCAACCCAGAAATTGATTCTTCATGCACATCCTGTTCATCAATTACATCGTTTTCTAAATCTTCTTCAATTTTGTGTTGCACTATAGCAGTTTTAGCCAGGGTGACTTTAGCCAATTTGGTACTTTCGCCATCGCCATTAATACTACCACCACTATAAGCTGATTTGGATTTAAATTCTCTCTCCGGTTGCGTTTCATGGAATGATTCAATCAAAAATGGAATTCCCTTGGACAAGAATTTGCTGCAAAATCCAGGATTATACCCAATTACATACGAAGTATATCTCACGCTGATTAACGAAATCATCTTCCATTCTAACCTATTTGGAGTGGACTTATTGGCATTGGTAATGCCAAATTCAAAAATCCGGTTACAAAATTGCTGGAAATCTTTAACAAAGCTCTTATCACCAACAAATAAATCGCTATTGATATTTTTACAAAATATACCATACGTAACCAACACCGCTTTGCTTAAATTCAAATCGTTATTTTTCAAACATAAATTCAAAATTGAAATAACTTCCGATGCAAACACATTCAAGTTATCAGAACATTTTTCAATCAATGATGAAACAATGCTCAATGTTACCTGTAAATTACCAAACTTGTTCCTATTGGAATCACTGATAGTTTTCTTATTCAAAAATTTTATCACTTTCTCTAATTTAACTCTACGGGTAGAAGCATAGTATAATAAATATGATAACTCTGAAGAATTTGGTTTTTTATCAATTCCCTTGCCTGGTGGATAACATTGCAATATTAACTTCTGGTGTTTCGAAAGGAATAAACTAGGCATCATCAAGAGTATTCAGATATTGACGCTGTTGTATTTGTGCTTGAATTTTCACGAGGATTTTTGTTGAAAGAGTGGAGCTTGGATCTTCGCGACTAGGTTGTGAAATATTTAACCATCTCCTTTTATCACAGTTCCATTAGATCGAGGCAGACCCAGAGACTGGACTATGGCACCGATTTACGTTAAAGGGGGTGCATGGACTAATGTTGAAGATGAAATATTGAAAGCTGCGGTGTCGAAGTATGGTTTGAACCAGTGGTCAAGAGTGTCATCGCTATTGACCAAAAAGAATGCTAAACAAGCTAAAGCGAGGTGGAATGAATGGATCAATCCGTTAATTAATAAGTCTGAATGGTCGAAGGAGGAAGATGAAAAGTTGTTGAATTTGGTTAAACTATTGCCTAACCAATGGAGAAGTATTGCTCCCATAATGGGTAGAACTGCAACGCATTGTGTTGAAAGGTACCAGAAATTATTAGAAGATGAGATGTCAGGGTCGGAAGATGAGGGCAAAGACGGTGATGATTTGAAATTTAGTGGGCCTGGTATTGAATCAATGCCAGCATCGGGGTCCATGGTGGGTGATCTTAATTTAAATCCTGAAAGTAAACCTGCCAAACCCGATGACGATGAAATATCCGATGACGATAGAGAAATGTTGTTTGAGGCCAAGTCCCGGTTAGTAAATACGAAAGGTAAAAGAGCCAAACGTAAAGAAAGAGAGAAGATGTTGGAAGAAACGAAACGAATCTCATTATTGCAAAAACGTAGAGAATTGCAAACTGCTGGGATAAAAGTAAGTTTAACTAGCAAGAATAAAAAGAAATCCAAAGAAATCGATTACAATGCCGATATCCCCTTTGAAGCTACCCCCAGTGTTGGATTATATGACGTTGACCAGGAGAATGATCTGAATTTACAGGATACTAGAGATTTTGAAAGTAACGTAAAGAAGCTGGGATTGGAATTGGAGAAGAAGAAAGAAGAGGATAGAAAGCAGAATAAAGATGGCAAACAAAAGAGGCAAGCCAGTTCTTTACAAGGAAACGAAGAAATCTATGAACAACGTAAAAAGGTTAAATTAGCTATGCCAGGACTTGAAAAGGTTGAAAATTTTGAGGAAAATGAATTGACTGGGGTGTTTATGCCGTCGACTTCTGATGGAATGGTGGAAGATATTGATGTACGGATATCCAGTGTCATGAAAGATATACAAAAACAACAATCCAAAACGTCAACACTACTTGGTGGAGATATTGAACTATCGAGTAATAAAACACCCTCGAAGTCGTTAAATAAATCAATTAGGCAATTGTTGAAGACGTCGTTTAATGGATTACCTCCACCTAAAAACGACTACCAAGTATTGCCTAAATTTGACGACAGTGAAGAATTGCAATTGATTAATAATAGCGATATTTCGACTGAACGTGAAAAATTAAAACAATTGGAGCTATTAAGACAAGTGGAATTAGAGAAATCAAAGACACGTCGATCGCAAGTTATTCAACGAGGACTCGATGTCCCCAACCCATTGAAATTGAAACAGGTTGATATCGCAAAATTAAATGATTTAGATGGTAAAATTGTAAAAGAGTTTCAAAGTTTGATTAAATCAGATTACAAGAAGTATGTTGATACTGAATATGATGCTGAAGAAATTGATGATTTAGATGAGGAGCTATATGATAAGGTACATAAAGAAATTGAAACCGTAATTAACCCTGTGCACCGACCAGTAACGATTGATGTTAACTTAGACTACCTTCCATCGGAAATTAAATCAACGATGGAAACTATGCAAGGTAATGTAACGCAATTACTAAATCAATATAATGAAAAGTGTCCTCCAGTTGAAAGTAACGTCAAACACTTAAATCAATTATTAATCGATGAATCTATTAAACTAAATACGTTTAAACACATTCAAAAAATGGAAGAAATTGCTATTAAGAATAGAAACAATAAACTAAATGACCTTGTTGAATATGTAACTCATCAAGAAACCAGATTGAACGATTATATACGTTCAAATATGTAATATAGTGTAGATTATAATGTAGATACAACCTGATGGTATTAAGTTCGCGCCCTTTTGAGTCCTATTTTATCACATCTGAAACCCTTAAATAACGATGAACAATTTACATTATGTACCGTTCCGTAAGACGAAAGATTGCTCAATTGGAGAAGAGCTACGCAAAGTGATTAAACGGGACTACTTCCAAAGTCCTAATATTTTTGAAAGTGATCTACATCAATTAACGAAAATACGTAAGAAAATTGGTAATTTGAGAGACGAACAAGTGGATAAGTCGATTGAAATTATTATTAGACAGTATTATATCCAGGTAGTCAATTTAACTAAAAAGTTTAATAATGAAATTATCAATTTTGAGTGGTATGGCACATTAGGTTATAAACCCAGCGGACCTTATAAATTGAGATCGTTGAAGTTTGAACAATATAATATAATTTATCAATTAGGCAGTTTCTTTTCACAATTGGGGATTAAGGAGAATAGACACACCGACGAAGGACTCAAACGAAGCTGTAATTACTTTCAAATGTCGGCCGGATGCTTTGAATTTTTAAACGAAGTAATTAATGATGATGGCTTTGTAATGGATGAATTTTCCAATGATAGCTTACAATTTTTAAAGTATCTAATGTTGTCACAAGCGCAAGAAACGATTTGGACTAAATCCATCAACTCGGAAATGAAAAACAGTATTATTGTTAAATTATCAATTGAAACAAGTAATTTATATTCAAAATGTATTGAGTATGGCAATAAATCCGAATTCATAAAACTAGAATATATTAATCATTGTACAATAAAACATTACCATTTTGCAAGTGCTTCGCAATATAGGTTATCATTAATTCTGTTGGAAAATCAACAGTATGGTGAACAAGTGGGGTACTTGAAAAAATCATTAGAATTGAGCTTAAAAGGTTTGAAATATCAAAAGTATGTTAAAAATTATGTAGTGGAAGATTTAAAGGGTTTGCACGAAATGATTGAATCGGGCTTGAAGGTTGCTGAAAGAGATAATGATTTGATTTATCTTAAACCTGTACCCGAAGAATTACCCTTGCCATTAGGAGCATTTGTGGTAAATGTTATAAAAATTCAAGAATTAAAAGATCCAATGTCCAGTGATCGATTATTTTTGATGGATTTATTACCTTATAAGATCATTCAAATATCTCTTGCATATAAAGAACGTCAAAATAATTTTATATTGAAGAAAATTCTTGAACCATTACAATCATTAAACAAAATGATGAATCATTTTTTAACCGAACGTGAGTTGCCTGCATCAATTGATGCGTTACAAAAACCTGAAAATATTCCTGAACTGATTATTCAGCATAGTCAAGATATCATTAGTTATGGCGGTACAAAAGCCATTGAAGATTTATATGATAATATCTTAACATTATCGTCGGAATCTAGAGATGTTTATGAAGGATGCAGCTCAAGATTAACCATTGAACAAGAAGAAGACGATTTTTTCCGAGAACGGTATGGGGAGAAATGGGATAGAATCGATAGTAAACAAGATGGTAAAATGTTGTGGTTTAAAATCAATAGTATGGATGAATATTTAAATCAAGCCGATAAAGCAGATGATATAATATTAAGTAATTATCATCAAATCAAAGACATTTTAACGTTGTATCACGGAGGGTTTCCATCATTAAGTAAAATAATTTCTAATTCAAATTTAATTAATTTAAACCCTGCAATTATTACAATTTTAAATGATATAAGAGAACTACTAAATGAAACTCAAGAACTAGAAATTTCACGTAAGGAGTTTTTGAAAAAATTAGAGAATAAAACTAAAGATAGTAATATTTTACCTAAATTAATCGAGCATTATAAAAAACTGGGATTAATTGAAATCAACGATGATAGTTTTGAAGTAATTTATATTAATCATATAAAATTATTTACTCAAGATTTAGAATTTGTTGAGTTGCTGAAAAATAAACAAATTATCCTCGAGTCAAAAATTGATGAATTTAATAAATTGTTTATTGAATCTTATAATCAATCGACCAATGAATCGTCAAAGAATAAGGACATTAATGAACGGAGATATATTTTACAGCTTTTAGAGAATACTTATTCTCGTTATTTGCAATTGATCACCAACCTTAATGAAGCTGCTAAGTTTTATAATGATTTCAAATCGAAAGGGTTGAAAGTTATTCATGAATGTGATGCATTTGTTAATAATCGTAGAAAATCCGCTAGAGAGATGGAATTGAAATTGCTGCCTAATCAAGAACCAATATCTCAACCAAGGAATCAATTAGATAGTTATGATGAAGAAGATGATGATGATGACGTTGATGACAATAATCGAGGGTTCGAAGGCCCTAGAGTGGTGACTCCTATACCGATAGTTGCTTCTCCTGCACCATTTGATAGAAATGATAATTCTACTCCATCAACTAAAGAATTAAATGAATTGCAAAACCATTTTAATCAGACTAGAATTCGTAAATAGTTGATAGACATATACGGTTTCTCTATCAATTCAGTGTCATTGTACCGTTGAAAGGTTTCTAGCTCTATTTTTCCAGTGCTGATCTAAGTAAACTAAGAACTGAATCCCATAATGTGTATCTTTTAGCATATCTTTAAATATGGAAATCCAGTATTGGTGATGATTATGATTTGCAGCCTAATCGCGAAGTTGCGATGAGATGAATTAATGAATTTTAAATCATTGCAAACAATTAAAACTATCATGACCAAGAAACCAATTATAACCATTGTAGGCACAACCGGGGTGGGCAAGTCCCAATTTAGTATAGATTTAGCTAAAAAGTTCAATGGAGAAATAATTAATGCTGATTCTATGCAAGTATACAAATCATTAAATAATATCACTAATAAACATCCGATTGATGAACGACAAGGAATACCTCATTATGTGATTAATCATGTAAATTGGGATGAAGAGTATTTCATTCATAAGTTTAATGAAGAAGCCACGAAAGCAATTGACGATATACATGCAAGAGGGAAAGTGCCGATAATTATTGGTGGTACCCATTATTATTTACAAAAATTATTATTCAATCACAAAACAATCGATGATACGAATAAGCGGGAACTTACCAAAGAAGAGGGGGAGATATTAGATGGTCCGGTAGAGAATATTTTTGAAGAATTAAAGAAATATGATGCAACGATATCAGAAAAGTTTCATCCCCAAGATAAGAGAAAACTAAGAAGAGCATTAGAAATATGGTATACGATGGGGGAGAAGCCCAGTGATTTATATCGAGATCAAAAAGTTAAAGAATTGCAAGACCTGTCGTTAATTTATAATACATTAGTGTTTTGGGTGTATAGTGATTATGAAATATTAAGTAAACGATTAGATGATAGAGTTGATAAAATGATTGAAAATGGAGCCATGGAAGAGATAAATGAATTGTTTGAATTTTATAAGCAACAGCCGGAGGTGGATATAACTAAAGGCGTATGGCAGGTGATTGGATTCAAAGAATTTTTACCATATCTTACTAGTAAAGAAACTAACAAGAGTAACGATAAAGAAGAACAAAGTAAATTAAACGAAGGGATTGAAAGAATGAAAATAAGAACGAGGCAATATGCAAAATACCAAATTAAATGGATCAAGAAATTATTAAATATTGAGCTTAAAAAGGAACAAAAGTTTGCTAATAAATATGGTGGAAAAATGTATATTTTGAATGCCACCGATTTATTACAATGGGACAGTAAAGTTGAGACTAGAGGTTTTAACATAACTGACAAGTTTTTAAGCGGCGAACCAGTAAAAGACTTGGAAGTACCGTTAGAGTTATCGTCATTACTTAATAACACCGAAGATTTTCAAAGTAATAAATTACTTGACAGTGAAAAAAACTGGAAACATTATACATGTGATATTTGTAAAGACTCCAACGATAATAATTTAGTGATTGTAGGAGATATTAAATGGCAAGAACATTTACGATCAAAACGTCATAGAAAGGGAATTACTAAAAGGCAGAAGATGAACAATTTATTGGAATATCAACGAAAGAACCAAAAATTACATCAAATCCAACAGGACACTGAGCAGGACACTGAACAAGGAAGCAACCTGAACAGTAATAATGAAGAGGATAATAATACGGATAAATGACTTGCAGAAGCGAATAAATAGGAGTAACGACATCATGGAAGAATCAACCGTTCAAGACGGTTCTCCTTGAGTCAAACGGTTTGCCTACCAAGACGGTTTACCTAAACTCAGATGGCTTACCTGGACTCAACCTGTTTAGCTAGACTCCATCGGTTTACCTACAGCGTATTTTTATCAATATCGACACCGGGTCTGGCTATACTACTTCACCAGTAACATGTGAATATACATACATGCACAAAGTTCAAAGTTACAGTTAATTCCCCTGCCCCTTTCAGACACTAATACCAGTTCACCACCTACGAATGCCAACTGCCATCGGACATATTGTAACCAATATTCTCACCAGATCTAGATACACCTATGAACAGAACTCATCAATTAATATTCCTAATTTGTAATAACCAATTAGCGTGAGTATACTATGTAGACAATCCTGGAATATCTTAACTCCCCATTTCCATATTGTGCGACATTTGACATGGAATGTGTGTCGCATCCATTTGATTGGACACAGGTCCCCTCTCCTGTCGCACAGAATTTCTGTCGCAATGTTGTGTGTGTCGTTTTTCAGTTTCCGCTGACGTTTACGCCGATGGCGGTGGCCGCACGGCAGTGGGACTCCTTAACTAAATGTCTCTTTTTTAAAAAACTTTTTGCCACCAAGTACACGACCTGGTTTTTGTACAATTCCGGTATAGAGTCAATTCCGTTCATTGATACTATGCCTGAAGCGAAGGGATGCTTCTGATCTAGACTTTACGCTTAGGCACAGTGGTCGACAGAGCTCTTGTTACAGTGCTGAGATGCGATTATTAGATGCTATTACAAAGGCTATTATTAGATGCTATTACAGATGCTATTACAGATGCTATTACAGATGCAACTATTACAGATGCAACTATTGCAGATGCAGCTATTGCAGATGCAGGTGGCAAATACACTAGAGTGGCACAGATACTGGCGGTACAGATACTTCTATATTATACAATGCTAATGCCTAACCCTATATACCCTTCTATTCTTTATATTACAGGAAATTGTGTGATGATCATCAGAGAAAGCTTAATATTAATCTTCAATGGATGTTTCAGTTGCTAATGAATCTTTTTTTCATAGTTCCTAGCGACTAATACATCCCACTACTGAAGAATAAAAATTACTTAATCCTTTGATAATTTATCATTAATTTCGATTAACTTTAAATCGATTTGATTTAACTGAAAGTTTTTTTGTAAATTCAAATTATTTAAATCATCATTTGAGCACCAACCTGATTTAATTAATCTTGATTTTGTTAAATTATAACCTTCATTAATATGAATTTTTTCATTGATCAAGTAATTATAATAATTGATCAAATTTTCCGGATTATTATTCAATTGTTCAATATTTAAATTATAGCCAACTAAATAGTTGGATTGTAATTTTTCAATATTGTTTGACTGTTGAAAATTATCGGAAATGGTTATTGTTGGAGATGAAAACATTCTAGTGGTCGACAATGGTGTGGTTGGGGTAGAATGTTTCAATTTTGAGTCGAGTGATTTTGATGATTTTGATGAATTGTTGGAATCTTGTGACACCGTCTTAAAGTGAGTATTTTGCAAGGGGCTCAATTGTGGTCTTTCCTCGATCTTTGATTCCTCTTGTTGTTTTATATCATCGGCAACAGAGTCTTTGGAAGACTCGTTTAAACTTGATGACAACTGTGATGATAATTGTTGATGCAATGATGTTGGTAATGATTCCTTCTTGTTTAACGACAAAGATGAACTCATAGTAGAACCACTGGTAAAATTACCTGAATTCAATACTGGAGTCGAGTTCAGGGTGGACGTTGGGGTTGGGTTTTTACTCAAACTTAATTTTCTGATGGTTTTTTTCAACCGCTTCAATGGGGATGATTTGTCAGACTGTGATGTATTGGAATTTGTTCTGGTTAAGGGGAATAATTGATTGGAGTCTAAATTAATGCTTGGACTATCTAATTCGTAAGTTGAAAACGAATGATTTGAATTTAAAAACATTTGCTTTTCTTCATCTTGGTTCAACATCAACCCTTCTTCGTTAAACTCTAAATTAACATTATTATTTGAATTTGAAATTAAATCATCTTTTGTTGATACTGGTGATCCATTTTGTCTATCTTTTAAATCCTTGAAATCCTTGAAACTGTTATTCAATGACTGTTTTTCCGATAGCGATGACTCAGTCGAATTTGTCGTTATGGTATTTATTGATTTAAGACTTGTTTCTGTTGGTAATGGAGGCAATAGTATATCATGTTGGTGAGCATTAGTTTGTTCAAGTAGTATGCCCAAACCGTTGAAATCACTCATTTTAATTTGTTAATAATACCAGAGTCTACTTTTATTGACACTGTATTTGGAAATGCTGCCAAAGTGATGAGTTGAATAGATATTTTTAAATGATAACTATACGTTATTAGTATTGTTTTGACGTCCTCAGCTAGTATTTTGACCTCGTTGACTGTTGCGACGGGTGTGTTGACTGTTGCCGTGACTGACCTGGCAAATGACCTCTTAATTGGCCTGTTGACTGATCTCCTAACTGCTGAACTGATCAGTGGTATAAAAAATTAAACGCTAGAAGAAAATTTTTTTGAGACTTATCACTGTTGCCTGTGAATCTCCAAACCCTCTGGAAATATGTTACTCTAGCAATAATTTACTTAGTAATAAATAACACGGTAAACAATAGTGTAATGAATGATCGACCACTAAGTGACTAGTTGACCGGTAATGAATGTAGGCAAAAGTTATTTAGTGGAAATATAACAAATTTGAAAAATCTGGAAAATTTGAAAAAGTCATATATTATATAACAAATGACAGAATATCCTTTATATTAGTCTCTGCAAGTTGGAACGGTGTCTAAAAAATTTATGAAGTATATTTCAATGTCTACTAGTGTCTATGACAGGAATTTTGCAATATGTCTTAGAATTTAATTCTAATGGCTTTTGGCCAAAAAAGGAGTTAAATTGGCAGCAGAGACTTTTTCCTAAATGATATATTTAAGTAATGTAACATGTATCAGATTCTAGATTTATTATTGAGGACAATGTTGGTGTAATAATGGTATAATGTAGCACATATAAGCAACAAGTCCATAACAAATCGGTCCTATAACTGTCAGAGGTACAATCGATGTAGTACCCACCAGTTCAATGGTATACTTATAAAATGTGCATTTGTGTAACCCATCTCAAACACCATAGATTTTCTTGGTAATCTATCGCTATGAATGGAGATAAAAATGTCTTTCAAATTAGTTGGGATCTGCTAAGCTGACCATCAATGGTGCTTAACCAGCAATGGCACTTAACCAGGGATCTGGTCAGAGATTTAACTCGTACTAACACAGTATGCCCCAGAGGTAAAATTTAGTTGCATTCGAGGCAATTTAATGACATTATGGATGCTCTTCATTCTCTTCATTCTCTTCATTCTCTTCATTCCCTTATGCTGTTCATTTACTATGGTCTTCATTCTCTATTCGCTTCATTCTCTACATTCTTATATTCTCTATGTTCTCTACATTCTTATATGCTTGATATTTTTTAGATCGACATTGTTTGAAAACAGCCTCTGGATGATTTTCACCAGTCGGATATGCCTTCCTGTTCAAATGAACATTATCAGGAACCTTAATAATATAGTTTCTGATGTTATTTCATCATTGCTAAGGTTAAGCTGATGTTAGCTTCTAACAACTCTATGACATCTATCACACATTAGCCTATTTGCCTTATCCTCTCCTATTACCTCCTATTCTGTAATGTCTCACAGAAAAGTATCCTGTCCTCTCTATGGTATGGACCTTTCATGATAAATTATTTTTTCAAAGATTGACTTATTAGAACATTTCGATTAAAGATTTTATCGATTACCCCCTATTCTATGTAATAATATTCGTTTATTTAATGATAAGGTTCACATTTTATTATGTCGTTCTGCATGGCCATGCCAGTTGCTGTATAGTAGTTCGCTCTGTCAATCAAACGGAAGCTAGTTATTCAATTTATAGGAGTTTAGATTGCAGCTTTGACTTAATTGGGTTAGTTTGGTCTAATAGTCCAATACCAATTAGGACAAACAACTCAACTTGATAAAAAATTTACAAAATTTCACTTTCATGAGGTAGTTCCAAATGAAAACCTTTGGTTAGTACTTCCAATTTTGCCTTATCTTATATCGCTTGCTACGTTACTCTTTCAATAGTTACCTCAACAATAGGTTGTAATTAAACAGAGAGACACGAGAAGAAGGAACTGGTAAATATGAGCCGTAGGGTATATTTCATGGGGATTTATACATGGGAAATAGGCATTTTCACACAAGCATTTTTACATAGGCACTTTTACATAAGTTTCAAAGCAAAACTACAGAGCAGCTATTCACAAAGACTCTCTGAAGCTAGATAGTTACGTTTATTAATTCAATATTTGTGTCGTATCAAATTGTTGCTGAAACAACAAATGATAATTGCTAAGTTATGAGACTAGTTTTAGTAATTGTGCCTTCCCATCTATAGGACCCCTACAGATATATGAAATAGTATTAGCACGTGCTGGTCACCTACGCTGAATTTAGACGATTATCAGATACTTAGTTTAGAAATCTAGTTTAGAACAATAATTTAGAGTCTTGATATCACTGCAAGCTACAGACAGCTATAGAAAATATTTATGAGAGATGAAGAATAAAGGTTAGAAAGGAAAGGTAATGACGAATAAAGGGTAGAAATGAAAGTAATGAAGAATAAGCCGTCGAAGTAAGAGACGAAGAATAAAGGGCAGAAAGGAAAAATATATTAATACCAGATTAATTTATTTTTGACTTCAAATAATTCCAATAATTTTCTCTAATGGGATCATATTTCAAAATTAAAAGATTATAAATCTTAATTGAAACGTCTTTATCCACTAATTGAGCCAATAATTCTAAAGCAAATGATGACTTGATTAGCTCCAATTCATCATTACCGTCTTCAATGTTTTGATTAATAATTGATTCTAAATTAACAAATTGCTTTAAAAAAGGCAATAAATTTTCCCTTGGTATAGAAAATTTATCATAAATACCAATTAAATAATTCCAACTGGACTCATTTTGTGGTGAAATTTTAATTTTTAATTGGACATACTCTAATTCACCGTCAATAACATCACTGGAAATGCCATTGCTGCCAAATTTTAAAAAAAATCTGTGGGTCCAAGCACTATTATTATAAACGTCCGATTCTAACAATTCATTAGTAAATGCCACTTCCTTTTCATTATTAAATAATTCAAAATTTTCCACTAACCAGTGTCTGTAACTCCAAACATGATGATTTTTAACATCTTCCATAATCATCGTATTTAAAATAGGGAATTCCCTAACAGGGTTATAGTTGGGGATTTCATTAATAATCAACTGCCTATAGTTCCATATTTGATAGTTTTTTTCGTTGTCTAAAGCAATGGATTCTAACCAGTCTAATTCTTTATAGTAATCTTTTTGCAAATGTCTAACAATATCGAATCGGTAGCACCAAATCGAATAATGGGAAGCTAATATCTCAATGCCCAATTCCGTGATAGCAAGAGCTCTTTCACTGAGCTCGTTGTTGGCCATCAACGCAAGCAACGTCCCCATAGTCGATTTATACTCCTCATCATAAAGGATTTGACACAATTGTGGTTGAGAATCATTCAATTTTAAGGGGGTGATATCATCGTAATTGTAACTCATGGCGATCAGTATCTTGAACAGCAGTAGCTCTGATGTAGCAACTGATAACGGGATTCTATCTGCCTTCAAACAGTAATAACAATGCTAAACTAGTTGATAGTGTTAAAAAAACTGTTGACAGTGAGCATCAGAAAATAACCCTAACAGCTTTATGGACTTTTTAATAAAGATACTTTTCAATCTAGCGATTTATTTAATACTATGTCAAATTTTGCCTAATTCAAGAATCCCATTACTCATAATAACGTATTCCACAATGAAATTAATTGGCTCAAAATTGTCTTCCATTAGATTAAACCGAAATTTTTCCTTTTCTGTGCCAACTCCATTCAATTCATTATTTGCATCGTCGTCAAATGGCTCTTCATCGACAGATCCCAGTTTGAATTCAAGCGCTTCCGACGAGGGTCCCAAAGACGGAATTATCCCCGTGAAATCATTACCATTATCGACTCGTACTGAAATTTTATCATCGATTAAGTCCCTCCAGTTGTACTCCACTAATAATAAAAAATTTATTGACCAAAAGCGTAAATTGTTCAAAATGATGAGTTGGAGACAACAGAAAATTTGCATTGATGTTGGGTATTTAGACAAATTGCAGATGATCGATCAATTGATCGCTAAAAACCAGCAAGTGCTCAATGAAGTGGTGAAATTTTCAATCGACAGATTTGACGTTAAATTCAGTGACTTTGATATGATAAAGAATTTCGCCGATAACAATTCGTTCAAAGTGATTGAAAGCTTGAGTCATTTGAATAGAGACTGGGATAATCAACTTGAAATTGCTCCCATTTTGAACTTTTTACATGATAATCTATCAAGTTTGGATATAGATCGACAAGATACGAGTGTTATCGTTCCTGGCTCCGGATTAGGTAGGATCGGTCATGAATTGTCATTGCAAGGTTGGAAAGATGTCAATTCGATTGAACTCAATGGGATTATGTACTTGATAAATTCGTTTATCTATCATAATGCATTGCCAAATTTGGAAATATATCCTTATATTCACAACTTGTCAAATTTCACCAGCTTGAAGAACCAATTTAGATCGGTTATTATCCCCAATGTCCACAAACCATACAATTTAACGATTAACTTGGAAGATTTTAAATTTTTTGAGCCGCCAAATAGTAAAAATATTATCATTGTTACGGTGTTCTTTATTGATACTGCTGAAAATTTAATTGATTACATAGATACCATCAACTCGCTAGTAAAGCCTTATGATAAAAAATACTGGATCAACATTGGTCCTTTGAAGTATGGCACTGCTCCCCAAGTTGAATTAAATGCAGAAGAATTAACCATGGTCAGAGAAAAAATGGGCTGGCGTGATGTTCATACTTATAATAGTTTAGACCAAGGGGATATTGTTGGGTACGCTACTGATAAAGAAAGTTTGTGGCAAGGGTATTATGGGTTAAACGGTTGGATGTCAATTAAACAGTAATCGGTTAAAAGGTGTGTAAATAGATTTATATGAAATTTTTAATTATAGAGTTCACTTTCTATTGCATGATCAACAGTGAAGGATAGAATATCAGAGAGGGAGCTTTCAATTAATGTATATAATAATTAAATATTCTTATTAATTTGTAATTTCTTATCCAGACCACCACTAATAATACCAATATCTTGGGACCAATTAACATCAAACACTTTAACATTCTTTTCATTACTTTCTCTGGTAATAGTGTATAATGGATTTAATGATCTGATATCCCAAACTTTAACATAACCATCATGAGATCCTGAAATAAACATATTATCGTTATATTGACAGTCGCTTAAGCTGACAACAAAATTCAGGTGTCCTGTCAATTTACTATTGATCAATTCTTGACTATTGATTCTTGGATCATGTAAATTGATATGACGAGCGGAAGATCCTGAGATAATTAAATTTTTGGTTGGTTTATGTAATACCGATAATAATGAAAATCCTGTACTTCTGGTATCAACCGTTTTACCGGTAACTAAATCCCAAGTTTTAACCGTGTGATCTTGTGAAACTGAATAAGAAACAGTGTTATCATTGCCATCGAAAATAATATCTTCAACTGGTTGTTTATGACCATTTAATATCGATAAAGGAGATTTTCTTCTCAAAGTTGCATCTTTAATGGCCAATTTTCTTCTCTTTTTAGATGATGTAGATATCACATTATCATCGTGATTTAAAACTTCAATATTATTCATTTCTTTATAAATCGTTGACCATAACCCAATATCATTATCGTAAGATGCCGATAATATACGATTAGAAGCGGCATTAACATCAAGACGTACCACAGGAGCTTTATGACCTTCTAACAATGCTATGGTTTTACCTTCTTCTGGGTCTTCTTCGTCATCTTCATTATCATCCTCATCTACTTCACCTTGAGTCTGTTGATTTTTCCATAATCTAATTTGTCTATCATTACCTCCACTAACTAATCTGGAGTTGGAGATCCATTTAACATCTCTAATAGCGGCAGAATGACCGGTGAATTGTTTTTCTATTTGCCCAGTCATGCCATAAATTCTGACTACCCCATCGTATGATCCACTTAAAATTTTTGCATCACCACCGATCTTTAAACTGTCAATGGAGGATATCCAATCATTATTATTGAACGATGATAAATATGAAGGTGGCAAAACCGCTTTGGTATATTCCAAGTGTAAGAAAGTTTCACTACTTAACCCGTTTTTCGTTAAATATTCAGATAAGGGGATTCTTAATAATTTACCATCGATTAAAAAATCAAACGGTGTTATTTTATGATCAGCGTTTTCATTGGTGATTAAGTGATTGACAATTTCTGATAACCCATATCTCTTCAAGGAGGTTGGCACATAAAGAGGTGCGTCGTTTACTTGAATGCTTTGGTCTTCTTCCTTGGTGAAGAACTTAATTTTAACTTGTTGTTCCATATTGAAAAATTATATTTTAAAATAATTATCTCATCGAGAGAAGAAAAATGCGATGCGATTTGGTTGCAAATATTTTGGATATACATTAATCGTTAAACAGTAATAAGGCACTAGATAACTAAGTAACAGATAATCCAGTAGTAGCGTGACGGTGCTTGATTGTAGACCGTTGGATGAAGATAGTTTTGCATTGAAAAACGGTAGATTAATATTCTACCAGCACGTTCCATTTATTGGAAGATCTAAACGGTGACAATATGGGCATGGATTTAGTGATCATTTTACCCATCAAACTAGCCGTCCTGATGCCGGCATTGGCAGATGACCGTAAAAACTGGTCAGATTTCGTGGCTCTAACTCTTCTTAATCTGGATGTAAATCTGCCTTGTTTAATCTTGGAAATGGATTGAGACTTCGGATAATGATTACTATCAGGATCAAACTTACCCTTGGTGAAAAAGTACTTAATAGACCGTTTGAATCTCTTCCATCTTCTCTTTCTGGTAACTCTTGGTGGCGGTAATGATCTCATGAATAAGGAGACCTGGTGATTTGTGCAATAGGGTAACAAAGTTGTGAACTTGAGTTTGTAAACGCCAGTGCTGTCTCGATACTCTAGTTTTGTATTTGTGGATTTTAAAGAGGATGTTAAAGATGGGGGCACCCCCATGCCTTAAGTCATATTTTCTACTGCTTAGCACCACAACGCCATGAAATACTTCACAGGACTAAATTCCAAAATTAGATCGGTGTACTGGCCTCTATGGTGTACTGGCCTCAGATATGGGTGAAGGCATTTCCGATGGAGTTTCCTGTCATCAACGATAATTGAACCGTTGAAAAACCACCAGACTACCCACATCCCTGCCAATCACCACGCTCACCACTGACACTATATAAACCCAGTGGAATCGCAAGTATGGTGGTTTTTAGAAAATACCACCTTCAGAGTCAGACTCAAATTAATCTCATCTCGCAGAAAAAAATTTGGATAGTCATACTGAATCAAAAAGTAAATATATAATTAATCATGTCCAAGATTGAAAACATCGATGATGTCCCTATTGAAGTTTCCAAAGTGTTCGATACTATCTTAGTGTTAGACTTTGGTTCTCAATACTCCCACTTAATTACTAGAAGATTAAGAGAATTTAACGTCTACGCTGAAATGTTACCTTGTACACAAAAGATTTCCGAATTATCATGGACTCCAAAAGGTATTATTTTGAGTGGTGGTCCTTACTCGGTTTATGAAGAAGGTTCTCCTCATGTCGATCATGATATCTTCAAATTAGGTGTTCCAATTTTAGGTATTTGTTACGGTATGCAAGAATTAGCTTGGATTAACGGTAAAGGTGTTGCCAGAGGTGACAAAAGAGAATATGGACCTGCCACTTTAAACGTCGAAGATTCCAGTTGTGAATTATTTGAAGGGGTTGACCATTCTCAAGTATGGATGTCCCACGGTGATAAATTACATGCTTTACCAACCGGTTACAAGATTGTTGCAACTTCTGATAACTCACCATTTGCTGCTATTGCTCATGAAACCGATAAAATCTTTGGTATCCAATTCCATCCTGAAGTCACTCATACTGCTAAAGGTAAAGTTTTATTGAGAAACTTTGCAATTAACATTTGTAAACTTAATGCTAACTGGTCTATGGAAAATTTCGTTGATACTGAAATTGCCAGAATTAAAAAATTAGTTGGTCCAACTGCCGAAGTTATTGGTGCTGTTTCCGGTGGTGTTGACTCCACGGTTGGTGCTAAGATTTTACACGAAGCTATTGGTGAAAGATTCCATGCAATTTATGTTGATAATGGATTAATGAGAAAAAATGAAACCGAAAGCGTTTACCAAACTTTAACTGAAGGTTTAGGTATTAATTTAACTGTTGTCGATGCCACTGATAAATTTTTGGGTAGATTAAAGGGTATCACTGATCCAGAAAAGAAGAGAAAAATCATCGGTAACACTTTTATTCATGTTTTTGAAGAAGAAGCTGCTAAAATTACTCCTAAAAATGGTCAAGAAATTGAATACTTATTACAAGGTACCTTGTACCCTGATGTTATTGAATCAATTTCCTTCAAAGGTCCTTCCCAAACTATTAAAACTCATCATAACGTTGGTGGTTTATTAGAAGATATGAAATTAAAATTAATCGAACCATTGAGAGAATTATTCAAAGATGAAGTTAGACATTTAGGTGAATTGTTAGGTGTTCCTCATGATTTAGTCTGGAGACACCCATTCCCTGGTCCAGGTTTAGCTATTAGAGTTTTAGGAGAAATTACCCCTGAACAATTAAAAATTGCCAGGGAAGCTGATTTCATATTCATTGAAGAAATCAGAAAAGCTGGTATTTACGAAGAAATCAGTCAAGCTTTTGCTGCTTTATTACCTGTTAAATCAGTTGGTGTTATGGGTGACCAAAGAACTTATGAACAAGTTATTGCTTTAAGAGCAATTGAAACCGTTGATTTTATGACTGCCGATTGGTACGTTTTTGAAGCCAGTTTCTTAAAAAGAGTTGCTTCTAGAATCGTCAATGAAGTTGATGGTGTAGCCAGAGTTACTTATGATATTACTTCCAAACCTCCTGCAACTGTTGAATGGGAATAATTTAGATGTTAATAATAGATGTACTTTTTTTTGTTAAACTATTTCCTATTTCGTATTTCCTATTTCCTATTTCCTTCCTAACCCTGTTTCCTTACCTATTTTTTTTCTGGAGGATAATAAACCTCTTGTCTCAATACAGTAGCTACCAAAATATCCTCCTCATGGCTTACACTGAGTAAAAACTCTTCTGGCTTTTGATACTCATCATTGGAAATATCAGGTTTACCACGATCATTGTACATTTTGAACCACTGCTTAAATTGAAACACCTGTTGGTCCTCTTCATCTAACGTCTTATAAATGGCTTCCTTCATGGACCAAGAACCAGCTAAGAAACGAACAATCTGTTGATTATCTTGAGTTTGCAAAATTGACTTAAAAGCTGGCAACTCATGAATTGGATGCAATATTCTGGTAGTCAATTTATCGAGAAATTTGGAATTAAGTCCTCTGCCTTCACGGTTGATCATTTTGCTGAATCTCGAGATCTTCAAGATGTCAATGCCAATGCCTAAAGTTGTAGTGATCTTCTTCATGTTTTATACCATTCAAATGATGACAGCTCTGCAGTGCGTAGCTTTTGCAGCGACTCTGACTCAAAATTTTCAGATCTCAAAGACGCTTGTGTTTGGTTACATATATTAGATAAACAGAAAAACAAGACGACATGGCATCTGCTATTCCTGGTCCCGTACCATTACCTGACTCAAGATATGACTTATCCACTTACTGGGGAAGAGTTAGACATTGTGCTGAAATTTCTGACCCTACGATGTTGTCAAACACTACCAAAGACATTGAAACTGCTAAACAAATGATTTGGGATTATAGAAACGGAGTTATTGGTTCTATGACCCCCGAGTTATGGAGGGCTAAGAAGGTGTTAGATTCTGCTATCCATCCTGACACTGGAGAAACCGTTTTTTTACCATTTAGAATGAGTTCATGTGTTTTGTCAAACTTAGTGGTTACATCTGGTATGTTGACACCTAATTTGGGGACGTTTGGTACATTATTTTGGCAAATTGCCAATCAATCTTTAAATGTGGCAATTAATACTGCTAATGCCAATAAGTCTCATCCTTTAACCACTCAACAAATTGTGACGAATTATTCCATGGCAGTTACCGCATCTTGTGGGGTTGCTTTAGGGTTAAACAAGTTAGTTCCCAGATTAAAATCGTTACAGCCTAACACCAGATTGATTTTAGGTAGATTAGTGCCATTTGCTGCTGTTGTGTCGGCTGGTATAGTTAATGTTTTCTTGATGAGAAGTGAAGAAATTAAAAAGGGTATTACTGTTTTTGATAAAGAAGGCAAGTCTCAAGGTACTTCGCAAACTGCTGCCGTTCATGCTGTCGGTGAAACTGCTGCTTCAAGAGTGATTAATGCCACACCAATCATGGTTATCCCCCCATTAATTTTAGCTAGATTTGAAAAAAAATTCTTAAAGGGTAAACCAAAATCAGTTGAAATTTTAGTCAATATTGGATTGATTTTTGCAACTTCATTAGTTGCTTTACCGTTTGCATTAGCAGTATTCCCTCAGAGAAGAACCATACCAGTTGCTTCATTAGAATCAAAATTCCATGATTTAAAAGATGCCAAGGGTAACAAGATTGAGTATTTAGAATTCAACAGGGGTATTTAGATTAACTCAAATTACATTAGATTAGATTAGATTAGATTATTCTATTAGTATACATGTATATATATCTTTTTCTCTTACGCTCTATTGCTAGGCATAAATTAAAACAACTACCAAAATCTCCAACCATCTACTTCATTAATATGTAATGCTTTTTCGATCAGTTCACGATCCACCAAGTCATTGAAAGTTTGCGGGTCAAATAATGCATCTTCATTATTGAAAAATAATGCTCCAACACCTTTACCACCTAATGAAGTTTCATATGATTCAAATCCCTTGGATAGATATTGATTCACCACAGTCTTGATTTTCAGTTCTTCAACATTATCTTTAATCAAAGTAATAGCACACCCACCACCGCCAGCACCAGTTAATTTAGTTACTCCGATTTCATTCACATCACTAATTGATTTAATATCTTCCAATGCAGGGTGAGAAACCCCCAAAGAAACTAATAATCCATGATTTAACGTAACTAAATCAAATAATTGTTGTTTGGATTGATCATCAAATACCGGCTTAATCATATGCTGGTAAGCAGTTTTAGAAATATTACCCATAGCTTCTAAAATTGGTTCAACAATATTGGAATATTCATTACTTAACGTTGAAACATTACCAACCAACGTTGCAGTACTTCTTGGAATTTTCGAATTAGTTAATAATAACTTCAATGGAGGGAAGTTTCTCATCGTAGTTCTAACTGAAGGTCTTGAAGGTTGCGTCATTCTTTGATACATCACGGCACCACCATGAGTTGCCACAGCGTTATCAATACCAGAAGGGTTTCCATGGAAGGTTTTTTCACCCATAAATGACCAGCTATCAATGAAATTAAGTTCTTTCACATCATCATTATTTACTTTATCATTTAATGCAAACGTTGGATTTTGAATATGGCCGCCTAATAACCCTAAACCAGCAGCTAAACAAACTGAAGTACACGCAGAAGATCCCAAACCAGCACCAATTGGAACCGTTGATCTAACACAGAATGCTCTCCCAGGGGTATCTTGATTACACATTTGAGTATACAAATACAAAAAGGAAAGACATGCACTATGATGGAAAGTAGTAGTGACGCCTGATAAACAATCAGTTAATTGTTCGATAATTTCTGGAACTAATTCTTCAGTAGTCTGTAAATTACCATCTTTATCGTATTTAACATACTTTTTGATTTCATTAAATGGTAAGTCTTTCCTATTCCATGATATAGATAACTTAATATCTGGGAAGTCTAATCGTATAACATCAATGTCAGGACTTGGGGTCACTAATAAATACGCCCTTAAACTTAAAGCGGCTGCGATAGCAGGTTTACCAAATACCGCTGAGTGTTCCCCAAATAAGATTACTTTACCAGGAGCACTAATAAAGAATGGCTTGTCCATTATGATCAATAACTGGTTGTGAAAAATTCAGCTATAGAAACTTTTGGTCGCATCTTTTTAACGAGTACTAAACATTGGTACACCAGGAAAATAGTAAAGGAACAAAATATAGAACAGAAAGGAAATATCTATGTATATTATTATCTACAAGCCTAATGAAGTTGTTCTTCACTTAATGTATCAACTCCTTCAAAGATGTAATCTCTTCAATGACATTGTTAACAAATGAATCAAATTGTGAACCACCAACATCAATAATCCTCTGTTCTTCAGCGGAGCTTGGTAAAATTCTTGACGTTAAAAATTTAGGATGTTTTAATAGATTGTTAATATGATCTAAGAAATCTTCTCGTTTAGGTTCAGAATCAAGTCCTGGGATAATTGGAACATCGACCACGTTATCCAATTCTGCATTGTCCAAATTAATGCCCAAGTAACTGGTAACATCGAACGAGATTAATAATTGTAATAAAATTAATATTTGGTTAGTTTCATCAATAGTAGCTGTGGTAATTCTGATTGTAGATGAATCTTTTGACCAGCTATCAATACATGATTCAATTTGTTTTTTAAAATTACTTAAAGCAAGACAAATTTCAGGGAAAATGCTTGGGCCCAAATTTGATAAGGTGAAAATAAAAATAGGTAAAATACCGTTGGTCCAAATCTTGTGAAATTGTGGTGATGAGATGATGTTTATATCACCGTTTTTAATGATGGTGGAAATACTACTGCCGGTTAAAACCATAAACAATCCTTTATCAATCAATGTTTTAGCAATGATTTCAAATTTCATCAATTCTTGAATAAACATCAAACTTAATTGTGCAAAAACAAAATCTCCGTCGATTTCAATTAAATGGGAAAACGAGAATAAATTCAATAATGATTTAATTAATCCATTTTCTTCAATAATCTTGACTAATTCAAATTGGTTATTTGGTGATATTTTAAATTCAACAAATACTTTTAAAATCGATAAAATCAATAATATATCGTCAATTTTTTCATTCATTTTTTTGGATTCGTAGGTTTTATTAGTCCTAGAAAGGTAAACTTCGTTTTGAATTTCAATGATCAAAATTTTAGTTCCTTTGCTGATTATAAATTCAAATAAACCTCTGAAAATACTGAAATATTCAATTAAAAATAATTGCTCATTTTTAACTGATGATAATGTACAATAAATAATTCTTAATAATGATCTATAATATCCTGTACTATTGGTCAAATTTTTAATGAAATTCATACCGTCAGATTTCAATAACTCTGAACATGTTTCTAATAATTCAAATGATTTCTTGGTATCTTTATTTAAAATTGATAAATTATACATATTATACGTTATGAAAAATGATAATTGAATTCTAGTATTGTAAATCTCTTCAAAAAAATCTGCTGGTAATCCTTCATTAATATTGGTTCTTAATAAATGATTAGCAAATTCAATAAAGTCTACAGATAATATATTTTTATCTTTTCTTACTGTAGCAGTGATTAATGCACTTAATGATCTTGCAACATCAACCTGAACACTTAAATATTGCAATTCCACCGCTGAGGCAATGATTTTTTGTTTTAATTGTGGCCAATTATTATTAAATTTAAACATCCCATCCATAACTGTCAAATTATATATCGTTGATGCACCAAATCTATTTCTCTTAATTAATGAGCATTTAAAATCCGAAATTTCAAACGGCTCAAAGTTCATATTAAATTCACGATCAATATCATTATGAAGGTTATTATGGTATGATTTTATAGTGAAAAACGTTTCCATGGACTTTTTAAAACCAATCAAAAATTTACCAATTTTATTAATATATTTTTCATTTTTGCTTGAAAATAAATAAAGTGCTAAAACTTCAGCAATTTTTGATAATAATTTTAACTTATAACAATTTTCAATATACTCATCGACAATTTTTGGTTGGAAATTTATTTCTGTTGTTAATTTATTAATTAATTCATCAATGAATTCTTCATCTTCATTTAATGTATGGAGTGAGTTCCACGAATTAATTACCAAGCCCATACAATCAACCAAATGAAGAGCAACCGACTCTGGTAAAGTAGAAATATTTTTAATATTCTTCTTCAATACTTTAATCAATGATTGATCAGGAGTAGATTCTTTGGTTAAATTATCAACAATATCTCTAACCCCTAACAACAGAACACTTAAACCTTCTTGGTCACCTTTCATAACTGATGATACAAAATCATAAATGGCTACTTTAATATTATAATCATCAAAATCATTATCCAAATCAATAATTAATGATTTTAATAATATTTGCGTACTGTTAGTTCCTAAATGTGATAATAATGTTGGCCTGGAATCATTTGACCATTTACCATTAGTTAAAGCGGTCATTAAATCTAATACATTTTTTCTAAATTTATTATAATTTGCATAGGTCTTCACTAGTATTGGTAATTTACTGAAGATTGAAGTTTCAAAAATTGATGGTGGATAATCAATGGATGATCTAATTGATATAATTAATTCACTAAATTCTAAAACGCTTATAATCCATGATGAATACAAGTATGAAGTGGTGTCTTTTAATTCATATAGATTAATATCAAATTCTAATGAATCAATCAACACAAGTAATGGGTAACAAGTTCTTGCAAAATCAGATTTATTAATTAGGAATGAATCTAAAATATTTTTAGCTGATTCAATGAAAACTTCACTACCTTTCCCAACCGTATTCTTGTTAGTGTTACTCTTTTGTAAACCATAAACCATGGTTAAAATATTGGAAAACGTATCTAAAATTAAAACTCCTAATTCCATTTTTTGACAAGAATCATTAAATCTACAGTGGACAAACGTTTCGAAAACTAAAATTAAATGATTAATACATTGTGATAAAACTTTTGATTTAGTGGAGATTTGAGTTTTTGGCTTCAAATTAAGACAATCATGAGCTAAAATTTCTGTTAATTTGATAAATGATATAGTAAAACTATAATCACCTTGAACCATCTCAATTGAACTGAATAATATTGATATAAACCCTTCCTTACCACCATCACTTAATAATACGGAATTTGATAAGTAAATCCAAATTCGATCAGAAATTAGCGGACTTAAATAGTAAAGTAAATCAATGACGGATTTTGCTACTTTGATATTTCTTGAATGCAATCCTTGCTCTAATAATCTTAATATAATTTCAATTATATCAGAATTATCAGTGTATGCTGATAATGCTTCAATTAATTGTTCGCCATCTTTATAATTATCTCTTAATATCGATGTCAATAAATTGAAAATTCCTACTAGTGCATCAACTTGTTCATCATCATCGGTATTATAATTATTTGATAAATTTTGTAACACCCTACCTAAAAATGCAAATCCATTATATTTATATAAAAATGTGGCTAATATTTGATGTTCATTATTACTTGGTAAAAGTCTAACTTTTGTATCATAATTAATTAATAATGATAATTTTTTATTGACTTCATAAGGCGGATAAACATCAATTAATTTATTAGTTTTCACCAACTCGGTATTTTCATCATCGATAGTTGATAATGAAATGAATTCATCTTTAGGGAATTCATACATATAAGATTTCAATTCGTTAAATTCATTAAAAGCAAATTCTCCATTTATGCATGCTAATTTTAAAAATGGAATTAATAAGTGTGGGAATTTGGCTCGAGTTACAATAATTGCTTGTATGGTAGCTTGATTATTGAAAAAATTTTCAATTATCATATTTGGACAACTTTTAATTACATTGTGAATGGTATTTGAAATTTCTGAAGTTAAGGTAACTAATGGCATTGACGATATGATAATAGTTGACAATACCGCAGGATATAAATTATCAAATTTTAAAGTATTATTAACGATATTAATTTCATTGAAAACATTCAATTCTTTGCATTTTATACTTAAATAACTGATTGATGAATCAATATCGTCGCTTGATATGTGCTTGGTAAAATCAGAATCATTATTTTCTGATAAAATATATGATTTTCTTAATATTATTATTAACCATGAATACATTCCAATAGCATTAATATTACTTGGATTATTTATAACGTTATTGATTTCGTTGAACACTGAACCATTTGACATGATTTCAGATTCGATATTTTCCAAATCCAATAAAGCTATCGTCACAATATTACATAATGCATCGATCAATGCAAATGATTCTCGTTCATTTATAATTGGACTTAATTTATTAGTAAAATTGATTGAATGCATAAATTGAAACCAATTTAATATCAAGTCTATGGAGATATTTTTCGAATTTTGAAACGTAGTTTCAACTAATACTCTAAGGGTATTACATATGAATAATAAAGTTTCTCTTTCAATTAAAGGGGATAACGTGTCACTTGCAACTTTATTATCTAATGATTCAACGGATTTTTTCAAACTATCGATTAATCCATTGATATAATCATTTGATAAATACAAATCTCTGCCTAAGTTTTGAATTGACGTTGAAGTTGAAGGATCTAATTTTTTATTCAATAATTCCAATGACACTTCCAAGATCAATCTTTTCTCTTGTAAAATTTTAGTTGTGTATAATAATAATCTTTCTTGTTCCAAAACTTTTTCACGATCATCAGGTAATTTAGTATTCAACTTTGTTTCAAACTCGTTATTGCATTTTTCAGGGTTTTTCTTACAAGTTTGACAGATTATTCTTAACACTTCAGGCTGGTCTAAATTCAATATTTCACTTAATTTACGTGAATCTTCAACATTACTCGGTGTTATATTGGTGTATAAAACTCCATGTAAGCTGAATTCTTTGGTCTCGTTGGTTATCTTTACTTTTGGAGGATTGGAAGTTTTTTCAAACGGGACTGCACTGGTAATCAATGATCTGTGCAACATTAAAAACTCATCTAATGATTCCAAAGTACTTTCATTGGGGACGTTGTTTAACAATATTAATGCATTGGCAAATGTCCAAAACTGTGTTGGCTGGTCAGGCTGAACCTTCGTTCGATTTATCACCTCAGGCATCGTCAATATTCTCTAGCGTCTATATAGGTCAATGAGATTCTGCCGTCGATGTTTATTTTTCAAATTTTTTGTGCGTGAGAGGATGCTCTTCGTTATACATTTATTCAGCTACACATAATACCAGGTACTGAGGCCTTCAGGTAAAGAACTGTCGGGCTCTGTAGCAGCTGGTGAGATATTGAAAGCTTCAGTATATCCTGGTGAAGCTTTTATTGTGGTGTTCAAGTTATTGGGTAATTTATCAGTTTTATCAGAGGTTGCAACTTTATCATGGACTAACTCACTCCACGCATGGTTAGTTTCTTTTAACAATTCTAATGTGAATTGTCTATTCTTATATTCACCATCAAACGCAAACGTATTTGGAGGTTTCCCATCGGGGATTTTATAATTTCTGATCCACTCTCTAGTCGAACTCAATAACCCGGGACAGTGTTTTTCTATATCATCAATATCGTTTAATTTTTCAGATAACGGGTCTTGGGAATTTATCGATATCACTTTCCAGTCTAATTCACCATCATCGATCAATGCTAACGAGCCTAAAATTTTAACATTAACCACTTCACCAACATGGTAAACTTTGGACCCAATTTCAAGAACATCTACAGGATCATTATCGCCGTATATTTGTAATTCGCCGTTGCTATTGGTGATATCTTCCCAGGTTTGCGGGAATGCTCCATAATTGTGACAGTATCCATGATATGGGTATAAATTCTTGATAAATCTGGTCTTTCCCTTCTTAACATCTTGAACGATTGGATTACCAGGTAATTTGGTGTTAATTTCAAACTTAGCATTGGTCCAACGAGGTATTTCCACCACCATATTAGCGGTACCTTTATGAAAATCCAATCCTAATGGGAGATCATGAAAGAATGATTTGATTTCACCATCTTGTACTAAATATTTTTTGAAATTTGATGAAAATTTTGAACCCTCAGATACGGTGGAGAACGAGCTATTTGGCAGTGTACTGGAAGCAGTCAAATGATTAGAAGTCAATAATAAACGGTTGATAGCCTTATTTGAGTTCATTTTAAATAGTGCTAGCTTCTGAAACATTTTTAACCGTGGAGGAGTTAAAATTTTCACAGTGAGAAATAATTCCCCTAGTCAGATAAGATGTATGTATAAAGAAGAATGTATATTAAGAATTAGGTTTTGGTCTATGGAGCTTTACCAAGGAATGTGATACTACCCTTTTCATTGAACGAAGCATTTGCGTCGGACATTTCAATCGAATGTTTGGCGTTTTCAATTTCAATTGTTGATAAACCCATGGGATCTTTGGGGATCCAAACAGTCATGGGTCTGGATGCAACTACTGGATAATCGTATGCATGCTTGTCGTCCGATTGATCGGGGGCGATATTATATGATGCAGGTAATAATTTCTTAGCGTTTCTGAAGTTCAACGAAACATCCGGTCTAAAGAAATTGATTAATGGGTTGTTAGATTGTAATTTTTTAAAATCACGATCAGCTAATAATGGTGTAATAGAATTAGTATCTTGATTCATTTCTATATCTTCATTGATGATGCTTTGTTTGACTTGGTCGTTAATTTGATTTTCTTCGTTGATTGCTTTATTTAATTGTGTTTCTTCTTGCTCTTGTTGTTTCTTGTCAATATCATTTGATAAATGCTTTGCGTATTTTGTTTTTCTATCTAATACTTTGACTTTATAATCAGTTTGTCCCTTGAATGAAGGTGTTTCACTGACTCCATCTAATGGTCTCATAACATCAATGGGGATCACATTAACCAATCTATCAAATGCTGCACTTAAATTAAGATGACAGAAGACCGTAACGCCTAAACCAATAGCTTGTAAAACAATTGGTCCCCAACCTTTACCAACAGCAAATATACCTAATAAGCAAATCTGGCCTAAATAGAGACCAGTAAATGTTTGAAATAATGCTCTAGGATAATGTAAACCTCTAATATCTGGACCTTCAACGAAAACATATGATAAATTATATGAAAATGCAATGAAAACAAATAAAAATACAAATGCACTGAAGACTAAAATCATGGGGGAAATAATTGAATAAGCTAATGCAATAACCGCTAAATTTGTATAAACTGGAAATAAAGTACCCCATACCATACCATCTAATCCAATATATCTAGTCCATTTTTTTCTAACGGTATTATCTAATAAAGTACCTAAAATGTAATAAAGAAATAACCCAACGACTTGAAATAACGATGAACCAGTAATTAATAAACCTTGTAATGTTATATATGATATGAAAAAATTTGAAGCTTTTGGTAAATTTGTAGCTAATAAACTCAATGCACTAGTTGGCTCCTCGATAATTTGGGTAACCACTGACGTTGCTGAAGACGCTAATGTAATAACAATAAATGAATTAATAAATAAAAATCCGAAATATGCATTTTGTGAAAATAATTCCACTTTTTGGGTAGTTGGTGCCCCTGAAACGGTTGCCATGCCTCTAATAAAAATTGGCAAAAGTGCTAATAATATTGATAATAAGATTGTTGGTAATAAACCAGTAATTAAACCTAATAATTCCTTAGGTAAATGATAAATCCATTTTAACCAAGGTAATTTATTAGTTAAATAAGTGATATTAGAAATCACCCCAACAAATGCAACTGGGATAGCCCATAATAAAATAACAGCAATAACTGAAGCATTAGCAATAATATTTCTCACGGATTTTTCCCACCAATAAATTCTTAAATTTGCCCAAACAATATCACTGGGTTCAACTCCAATCGCCACTGGTTCAACTCGTAACGGATTATGATGAATAGTTGATTGATATGCAATTTGAGCCATATACTGATTTTCAAATTCAACAAATAATGAATTTTTAGGGTTAGCGGTTCTAAATCGTTTTTGAAGTGATCTGACTTCCCTTTCGATTTTTGAAATTTCTTTTAAACAATATTCAATTGTATCAACTTTACCACCAAACATCCCATTAGGCTTAATTTTGGGTCTTTTGTGTTCTGGTACATAATTATTAATATTGTCACCAGTAATTGGCTCACCCTTTTTATCAGCTTTTAATTTGTTTTTCATAGCAGTCTTCAATAATTTATTTTCGGCGGCCTCTAATTTCGAAACTAAACCATCTCTTTGTCTAATTTTACCAGCTAATTTTCTAAAATTTCTAACAACATAAACTCTTTTAACACCATTAAACATTTTGAAAAATTGCTTTTCGTCTAATAACGTATCTGGAACCGATTGAAATAAAACAACTCTTGAACTCAATTTTTCAGCATATTTTGGTGAACTTAAAGCAGCTAATCTTAAAGAATTATACAAAAACAATTCTCTGTAAATTACAAATATAACCAATCCGTAAAATAACCAACTAATTAAAACATGGGCGTAATATCTATTATGATCACTAACATTTGAGATTGATAATCTGTCTAACCCATCATTACCACCTCCACCAGTTGCATTCACCGGTAATAAAACCGTGTAAGTCAAAAGTCCCATGAAAAATATGGCACTAAGATTGAAAAGGTATCTTAAAAAAAAATAACCGTCTAATCCAACATATTCAATTACTTGACTATGCGATCTGGATAAAATTACATAAATCCATGAAAACGGATCTTTTGGTAATTCTGGTGGTCTTTTACTCTCGTCAACAATATCTAATGATGATCTTGGTGAATAGATTCTTTTGAACTTAATTCTTAAAATAATAAAGCACGTAACAAAAATACCACATAATACTAAATTGGCTACCAATGTCGAGATGACTGCTGATGTAGATGTTGGTCTTGTATCAGTAGCCATTTTCTATAAAACTTTCTAATAATTTTCACTTGCTGGATAATAAGAATTTTTTTGCGACTTGTGTCTTTGTTTTGCAAACAAAAGATTATATAATATAGGCAGTAAAATAATCTTCAGACTCTCTTTATGAAAAGCTACTGGGGGTAACAGTATGGGGTTGAACAAGATAATCAGTCAAACATGTAGAGTTCAAATAACGACAGAAATCAACTATGTATTGTAGCGTACCTTAAACAAGAAGTCCCTGAAGGGTTGTATGCGTCTCATGGTGGATTGTGAAAATTTTACCGTTTACATCTAATGCTAATTGTGCAATTCTACGGCTGTTAGTTATAGAATGTTTGGTTGGTAGCTAACTGGAAAGGTTCTCTTGTATCCTTATGACATTCCGTTGTAAAAACAAATGTTTACAATTGCCCCCGGTTTTAAGCATTGATAACTCGACAATTCTATATTTGGAATAATAAGTTAATTTGCATACTAACGAATGAAGTCTGTAAAATGGTTAAAAATGCTACGCCTACCATAGAACTAAGTAATGCTTGGTAACTGGAGAATGTTACAACTGCTGCAAAAATATAGAATGATAGACAGATAATTTTGCAGCCACAATGCCCGCGATGGCCTATTGTAAGGCACTAGAGCTAAAGTTGTAAAATTGTAAGAGCTAGAGCTACAAGTTTTACATTATAAAGAGCTAGAGCTACAAGTTTTAAATTATAAAGAGCTAGAGCTACAAGTTTTAAATTTTAAAGAGCTAGAACTAAAAGTTTTAAATTCCTTGTGTTTCACCTACTTGAGTATTGAGGACGAAATTGTAAGTTGTTACCAAAATATAATTGCAAAACTATGTACTTAAGATTATTTGAGACCCTTGGAAGAATGATATTTGTTTCATTTGGATTTATTATTGCACAATGTTATATATGCCCTATGAAGAGTCCTATATATGCAAATCGAGATTACCACCAAGGTGAGGTGTAAATAAATATGTACGAGCATAAAAATAAAATATAGAGCCAGTATATATTCGATTCTTACACAAAATGTTCAGTATTTTCTTGGGTAGCGCAGCCGTCAAGATGTTGTTGAACTTAGGTTCTACCCTCGGAAAATGAGAAACTAAGACATTATGGCCGAGTTCGGTTAAGGCGTTTCATTCGAATTCCTCAATATCGGGGTGTTCTCACTTTGATATGGAACCGGACAATGAAATGGGATTTCCCGCGTAGGTTCGAATCCTGCTAATGTCGATATTTTTTTTTGTTTGTAAATTATCCTTTAACATTTTTTAGACGGTTGCATTGGGATACTTGGGGAAACAATAAATTTAAGAATATTGAAAATTAACAGCAGTATAGTGCATTATTTTTCCCTTTTTCTGAATCAATTGTATAGAACTAACCAACTATAGATAATAACTCAATAACAACTTTCTAATCCAAAGATTGAAATAAAGTCTTAAAACTGATAAATTATGTATATCTTACCGCATACCCTTTGCGTTATCCTAAATCTAAAGGAATTTAAGGTACTAGTCCGGGACAGTTCATAATGCCAATGTTATCTGATACTCGCTATGCAACAGTATATTTTAATTAACGATTCAACGATAAATTCTGTTTAAAGCATCATGAATATAATAAGAAACCAAGGGAAACTACTCCATGTATAACTTTAATAAAAGAGCATTCAAAACTACATACAGAGACTGATTTTGTTTTGGTGTACTGGAGTTCAGCGTTCTCATCTCTCATTAATTTATCTATTTTTCCTCCACAATATAAACACTCCTTTAATGCCCAAAGTAAAATCAAGTAAAAGAGGTGGGAAGGCTCCAGACGGCTACGAGAAAATAGAGCCAACGTTGAATAAACTACTTGATAAATTAAAATCAACTCAAGGTAGTACAAATGACAAGAAACAGTTGTGGAAAATAATTCAGATAAATCATCAAATTTCAAGGTATGTTTATTCCATTTATTATGAAAGAAAACTTATTGATAAGCCATTATATGAATGGCTATTAAAGCAGAAATATGTGAATAAAGAATTGATTGCTAAATGGAAAAAACAAGGTTACGAAAAGCTATGTTGTCTTAATTGTATTGTTAAACTGAATAATAATTTTGGTACAGCATGTATATGTAGAGTTTCAAAAGATGTTTTAGAATCAAAAGGAGATGTAAAAGAAGTTGAGTGTATAACCTGCGGTTGCAAGGGTTGTTCGAGTAAAGATTAAAATTTTATTTATTCGGTTACATTATAATACACACTAATTTACACTAATTTACATCCATCCAATCGTTATCATTACTATTATTATCATTATATCACATCATATCAAAATTAACTACTTCTTTGATAAAGAATTTGAAAGTTTCCTTTTATGAAACGCCTTTTGATTATTTGCAGGACTTTCAAAAGCTCTCAAAATCATATCATCATCATCATAACTATGTAAAGCGGAATTACTAGTGATTAATGGTGAATAATAAAAATCATCTAAATAATTTGGTGAATTCCAAAATTTCTTTAACGAGGTATTTGGAGTTTTCAAAATTCTTAAAGGGGTTTTAACATTATTTTTAGGAGTTCTTAAGTTATTTAATTTTTGAATAGTATCATGGTGATCAGGGTGTAGGTGGCTTTGTAATTGATGTTGAGGCTGGTGCTGAGTTTGATGCTGTGGTTGATGTTGGTGTTGGTGTTGTTGTTGTGGAGATGGTTGATGCTGTTGTTGATGATGACTAGTTTGTTGTTCAATCACTTTTGATAAAGTTGCAGTTGATGATGCAATTGTTGAAGCAGCAAGAACTTTATCAAAATTGATTTTTGAATTATTAATTTGTTGATTTTGATAATTAATTGATAAATGATGGTTGATTGCTCCATTTTTATAGATTCTACCTGGAGTCAAAGGTTCCAATAATGGGCCAGTTTCATTTGGTCTAATTGGGCTTAATTCTAAATTAGAATTACAACTAAATGACGATGTGAATGTTAAATTTTTACTTGCAACTAAAGGTTTATCGGGTGATTCAGTAACAATTAATTTTGGCGTACTATTAATTAAATCAAAACTTGGACTTGACATAGTTTTGATATTTTCAAATGATGCTGAGGTTATATTTTGTTTTGGAGTTTTAATAAATGGCTCACCTAATTCAGTTTTTTGACGTTTATTAGATTGATAATTTTCTTTTTCCTCTTGCTCCTCATTTTCTTGATGTTTTTCATCATCTTCTTGATGGTTATCTTCTTTAGTAGATTGACTATTAAATGATTCATCAAATTTATCATTTGAAATAATTGAGCTGTTGATATCATAATAGTTGGGCGATGAAGGAATTGAATTAATCGATGCCTTTCTTGAATTTTGATTAATCTGTTCCATAATTTCATGATAACTACCATTCTTATTATTTCTTGATTTTAAAAATTGATCTTCAAACCCATTTTGAATACACCAAAAGTGACCTTTACCGTCTTTTGATTTTTCACCTTTAATAAAAGCTTTGTTTAATGATAAATTGTGACGAATTGAATTTTGCCAACCAACATCTTCACGTTTATAATATTTAAAGGTATCAGAAATCCATTGGTAAATGGACGATAAGGTTAATCTTTTATCAGGGTGAGATAAAATCGATAAACCAATCAATGTTGCGTAACTATAAGGGGGTTTGTCGCTTGATTGGAAATCAAAAGCTTTCTTTGGTTTAGATTTTTTT
Source organism: Yamadazyma friedrichii (assembly GCA_030565865.1). Classification (NCBI taxonomy): domain Eukaryota; kingdom Fungi; phylum Ascomycota; class Pichiomycetes; order Serinales; family Debaryomycetaceae; genus Yamadazyma; species Yamadazyma friedrichii. Next base: position 99,274 of record JAJMGX010000026.1, on the reverse strand, counting down.
CTTTTCTTTTCAATATCGGAAATTCCAACCGTATTGTTTTGAACTAAACCATGTTGTAAATTCATTTGGTAATTTTGTTGGATTTGTTGTTGCTGCTGTTGAATTTGTTGGATATCATTAGTTTGAACATCTTGATATTGCTGCTGCAGTTGGGGTTGCAGTTGGGGTTGCTTTTGAATATTTTCATGGTTATAGAAATTATTATTGAAATTCTGTGGTGATGAAAAAGCTGGTGATAATAATAAATTTCTATTAATATCGTAAGTTTTCACTGGAGTTTCAATCGTTAAGCTTGTATCGATGTCATCATTATGTTCATAATGGGACTGGTTATAATAATTACCCATACTATTGGTGTGGTTTTTCGACATAAACGAAGATCCTGGTGGTGTGGTGATTTTAGGATTAATATTCTTATGAAATGGAGTATTGACCTCTAATTTTTGTTCTTGTAACGGAACTCTAAACCCATCAAGTGACATATTTTAGTCTTTAAAAGGTGTCTTAATCGGATGCTGTGAATGCTTGCGTGTCCCTGTTGCTTCTAAGTCTTGATTGTGTGCTACTTATTTGTTCTGAGGGATCTGTCTTGTAACGATAATAAAAATCTAATAAAAATTTAATAAAAATTTAATAAAAATTTAATAAAAATTCAATAAAGATTCTATCTCTTCTTATCCTTTAAAAAAAAATGGATCCCCTGATCCCTTAATACTTTTTGTAATGCTATTTCATAATTGACGTTTTCGCGTTTTCGTGTTTTCGCGTACTTTTTAATTAGGAGAATTTTCATTTGATTTTGTGTAACATTGAGTAATGATTTGGCAATAATGGGGTGTTCTTTGGATGCAGCTTTCCTATTGTTGAAGAGCGATAGGTAACACTAAGCAACAGAAGTAACACTAAGCAACAGGACCTAGCACTAAGCAACATTGAATGTAGGGTAATGACGAGGGGACAGGTGCGGCGAAGACCCATTGTATGGCATGATGGTTCACAGGGTTTAATTTCCTCTAATATTGAAGCAAACTATGGTTGCTATTTCCCTTAAACCACATTCGACCCCCAACGGATATATCAATAATGGTAGCCAACTAGTCAACCGTATCACACTCCATAGTTGACCCATGATTATTCCCTATCAGAATAATGTGGTATAAATTGGTGTATGTCTGAAATTATATCCTTTCATGGAAATTATTAATAATGCTGGCCTTCTAATTATCTTCTTTGATCATCTAAAGGGTCTGACCTTCTATTCTTGGTCACATTTTAGTGTTATTTCAGAAAGTTGGTCTTTGCACAATTATCTTGATGGTCAGCGGCTATCTTATTTTCTAGGTGATCGTTTACGTGATGACTATGGAGCGATGCGGTAGTTCTGTTGAGGCTGACTGTGGAAGGTATAATGAAGGTTTTCTGTTACTGGGGGTCTTCTGCCGCTGTGGGTTCTGTCACTGAAGGTCTTCTGTCTTCAGAAGTTAAGCTGCTAAATATCTATGGATGAGAAATCCAGTGTGTTCCAGGGATTGCTACACATCCTGGAAATACTGTCTCACGTCATACCAGATACTATCATATCATAGCAGTATGCCCTATCTGTGCTCTTCAATGTTCTTTCGACTGTAGGACTCCAGGGTTCCACATAATAAGTCTTCTAATAAATCTAGTAAGTCTCACTGAAAATTCTCAAAACCTTTCATCTCAGTGTTGAACCATGCCAATCAATTCAACGATTCAAGCGTTACTAAGATTTGTGACTAGGGGGTTCTATTCAAAGCCATGTATCCTTATCTTGGACGCGGTGTTGGTTCATTCGGTGCTTTCAGAAGATGATTTGATGTATTTATTAGGAATCCAGAGAAAGGAATTAAGACTGTTTTGTCACAAGTTGGTGGAAGACAAACTATTATCTACCCACATTCAAAAGGAAGATTTGCCGCAACAAAGAGCATTTTCGAGAACTTATTATTATATTCATATTACTTTGGCCATTGATTCCATCAAATGGAAAGTTCATTCATTAGTTCATAAAATTAAACAGGAAATGTCACTGTATGGGAATCCTCAAGGCTATTTATGTAAAAGATGTGGTAAAAAATTTAGTCAATTAGACGCCATGACGTTGATTAACGATGATAAATCACAGTTTTTATGTGATAACTGTGGATTCCCCTTGGTTGAAGATGATTCAAGTCAGCAAGCCACCATAAAACAAGAATCTTTAGAAAAATTAATGGTTCAAATTGATCCCATAATTGCATTTTTGAAAAAGATTGATGATTCGAATATTGAAGATAATAATTTCGAAATTGCATTAATCGAAGCCATACCAGCACAATCAAATTCCGCCTCGAATTTTGCATTATCATCAAAATTATCGAAATCTAAGATTAACCAACCTTCATTAACTAATAAAGCCCAAGCTACTTTGCATGTTTCCATTACTGCTAATGAGGAAAATGAAGATAAGGAGGAAAAGGAAAGAGAAGAAAGAAGATTGAAATTAGAGCAAAATGCATTACCATCATGGCATTCCAATTCCACTGTCGGTAAAGAAGTTGATTCAACTAATAATTCAACCAATACTTCAACGATTAATTCCGTCAATCCAACGCCGGAACCTATTTCACAAGACGTTAAATTAGAGCCTTCTATTAAATCAGAAGACATGGATATTGATAAAACACCACAACCCCAAGATTCCAAGGATTCAATTACCGAATCAAATGAGTCCAAATCTGATGTTAAAGATAAAGAAGCTCAAGATGCATTGGCTGCTTATTACGCTAATTTGGCTGAAGCTGAAGCTAATGAAAACGAGGACGACGATGATATCCTGGATGATGATGATTTCGATGACTTTGAAGATTTATAATCTTCATATACCCTTAACGGTGGGCTGGGTGATCTTACATAAAAAATACATAAGAATATAGATTTAATAAACGTTTAATAAAGAATAATAGAGATTTAATATGATATAATATCATTTAATATGATTAATATAATTTTATTGATTTACCATGATTTAATCGCACATGAGTAAAGTGAAAAATTTATCAATGAGTACTCAAGATATAGTATGTAGTTTCATGTAAACCAATAACAGGACGTTACTAACCACAATCTAGAAAGTCGATCCTTTCAAATCTTTCATTGCTGGTGGTACAGCTGGTGCTATTGAAGGGGCCATCACCTACCCGTTTGAATTTGCTAAAACTAGACTTCAATTGGTGGATAAATCTTCAAAAGCTTCAAAAAATCCATTAGTATTAATTTACAACACTGCAAAATATCAAGGTCTTGGGTCATTATACGTTGGATGTCCGGCATTTGTTGTGGGTAATACCGTAAAAGCATCAGTTAGATTTCTTGGATTTGATTATATTAAATCATTATTATCTGATAAAAATGGTAAATTATCTGGTCCAAGAGGAGTTATAGCCGGTTTAGGCGCTGGTTTATTAGAAAGTGTGATTGCGGTTACTCCTTTTGAAGCTATCAAAACAGCATTGATCGATGATAGACAATCAAAAGCTCCAAAATATCAAAATGGGTTAATTTCTGGATCATTTAAATTATGTAAAGATATGGGGTTCAAAGGGATTTATGCCGGTGTGGTGCCAGTATCTTTAAGGCAAGCATCAAATCAAGCTGTTAGATTAGGTTCTTATAATGCTATTAAAACCATGATCCAACAAACTACCAATACTCCACCAAATCAACCATTAAGTTCAGCTGCCACATTCGCAGTTGGTTCATTTGCTGGTATAATAACAGTATATACTACTATGCCAATTGATACCGTTAAAACAAGAATGCAAGCATTAGGAGCTGATAAATTATATAGTTCCACCATAAATTGTTTTATTAAAATTTTTAGAGATGAAGGATTATCAACTTTTTGGAAAGGTGCAACTCCAAGATTAGGTAGATTAGTATTAAGTGGAGGTATAGTATTCACGATTTATGAGAAAATGCTAGTAGTGATGGGATAATCAATTTTGGGCCAACACTTCAAAGAACATTAGAGGAAAGAATGGGAATACCATCGTAACTTTTGCATTAAAATTCCCGTCTATAAAAGAAATACACATTGATATTTAATTTTCTTCCTGTTGTTGATTAGGTTGATCCCAGTTAGACTCTTCTGTACTTGTAGTAGTAGTTGTGGTGGTGGTGGTAGTATTATTACTTGGAGGATGTAATATAACTCTTTCCATTTGTTTAACTCTATAAAAATCAACCAAAGCTTTCAAGATCATAAGTAATCCAAAAGCAACCAACCCATATGCAAAATAAGGAATATTGTTATTACCATCTTCATTTGGTTGATTATATAAATCAGAACTATAATCATCTATCCCACCATCACTAATATCAGCACCTTTATCAATTTTAAAATTATTTGGATTTTTTGGTTCATATTTTTCAGGCAATTTATCCGAACTACCAAAATTGGATGGTATTAAATTCCAACCATAAAATATAAAAGTAATACCTAACCCAGCTCTTGAACCGTGCTTAGCAGCATTTGAGGTATGTAATAAATAACATAATAAGAACCCAACAAATTGGAAAGCGACGGTAACTAACCCATTCCAAACAAAATTTGCAATGTTACCAACGGGTAAACCTTCAACAAATACTTCATCTTCGTAAATTGGTGCAATAACTGAAGTCTCCCAGTATTCCGGGGTTGCATCAGCTGCTGCTTCTTCGTACGTTGGAGGATTGGTCTCCTTTTGAATAATTCCATTAACATCGGGTTTTGCCATTAAATTTCTGAAAACCCCATCAGTTCCTTGGCCAATAAACCTACCAGGTACGTTTGATTGCATTCTACCGGTCATTATTCCATTATTTATACGTTCATATGTTTGTTTGATTGGTACTAAATGATTTAAAACGTTCATTACTCGTTGTGTGGGAGTTAATCTTATTAATGGCATTTGATTCTCTAAATCGCCATCATTTGACATTTCATTGCCAGTATCTTGATAAGCATTCTCGGCCTGACTTTCACTACTTCTGCTACCACTTCCATTGCCACTTCCACTTCCGCTACTGTTGCCTTCGTTATGTAGTTGGTATCTTAAATTTTCGTGGATGTTCCTATCAATCTCATTTGCCTCAGATTCATTCGTTATCCCATCGTTATTTAATCGTTCGTCATTATCATCATCAGCTGCAGTTTGGAAACTCTCCAATAATTCTTCATCGTCTTGTGTATAATCTTTTAATTCTAATCCTTCTTCAGAAATCTACACGAGTTAGTAATTAATCCACACCACACGGGTTTTAACCCGTCTAAACCAGTTTAAACCGGTCTAAATTGTCATCAAATAAACGCCCATGATCTTTATACTGCTCACAAGCTCTTACTCAAACGAAATGATACATACCTTACTATACTTAGGATTCATTCTACTAATGATTATTAAAAAAACAAAACTAGGCGTAGAAGGTGTCCTCACTTTCCTAAAATAAATGCGATTATCAGAGGTCGTGTGATATCGGGTTTTTATATTTAACATAAGTTACACAAAACTAGTTGAAAGGTAAACTATGTACTACTTGGTGGTCTTACTGGATTGCCTTTGTTTTAAAGCCTTTCTGATATTATACCAGACTTTCAACTGTTTAAAATGGAAAGCAATCCCCCAATGAAGCAAAAACAACGGCGCAAATAACGTTGCAAGATAAATTGAATAAGACGTAGCACCTTTATAGATATTAAATCCTGGATCCCACCACAGAGTTATCTTTTTAACTATACCCTTGGCATAGACATCAGGGTCTTCAGTGGTGAATCGATTTCTGGACATGCCAGCAGACGCATTCATACTTTCAAAAATACCATCGACATTATAATAGTTTGAATCGATAGTTGTAATAAGATTGTTATCACAAATTGCAGTATCGACTCCACCAGTGATAACGGAATGAACTCTGACGCCAAAAGGCTTCATTTCGGCATGTAAAGATTTGGCATACATATTGATTGCTGCTTTGGTAGCATTGTAGGCTGACACCCATGACAATGGTGCTATACTGCAGACTGAACTGGTGAAAACAATTGAGCCTTTAGCGTTAATCACAAAGGGTGCCATGTATTTAGTAACATTAATTTGTCCAATAACGTTAACTTGGAAAATTTTGTTCAATTTGTTTTCATCAATTTCAATTGCTGGCCCAGCAATTGAAATACCTGCATTATTGTATAAAATATCTAATTTACCCCCAGTGGTGGATTTAACTAATTCTGCAGCATTTTTGATATCGTCAATATTGGTAATATCACAATCGAAAGTAATAGCACCAAATTCCTCAGCTAATGGTTTCATTAAGAATGATACAGATTTGGGAGCACAAGCAAAGACTCTAAACCCCTTTTTCGATAACGCTTTAACCATGGCGAATCCAATGCCACTAGATGCACCGGTAACTAATGCATACTTTTGATTATCTAAATTTGATACTACTAACATGATGGATGAAGAAGAGGTTTTTTTCAACGAAAGTTGGTGAAATTTAAATTATATTGTGTCCTGCATGATTTTTTGTTGGAGCGCGGAGAACACAGTTGGCTGCAAAAACACATGTAAGAGTATTTTGTTATCAGATTTTATGCTAGGAATCTTTAGAGTCAATTAATTCATATGACTTGTGAATTGTATGTTACACTTTAAATTCATAGGACAAAAAATTCTATATATTACTACTATTACATCTAATTTACACAAAATCATTCTTTATGGGGTACTTTAATTTAACTAAAAATCTACTATTGAGTTGATCATGATTGTAAAATACTCTTTGCACTTTTGGTTGAGCCGGCTTAAAATCAGGATTAGCAACTTGAGTTCTATGAACGATAACTTCGTTATATGAGTAAATCTCAGGTACCCCTAAATCAACCCCACCTGGTAAAACACTTGATGGCTGGGGTGTTCTAAAGGTTTTTGGAATATCACTTAAATCAGGTAATACTGGACCACCTCTACTAATATGTAATTGACCTCTTCTTGAGGTACCTCTTGAAGAATTGGAAGTTAATGATGAGTTATCATCATTAGTATTGTGTCTTCTTTTACGTCTCGATTCTCTTTCCATTTCCTTTTCCAATCTTTCAATCTCCACTTGGGTTAATTTTGATAAAATTGGTGAATAATCACTTACAAACGTTGGATTTCTTAAAATTGAATAATAATCATCCATTAGTGAACCAAATTGTTTTGCATCCTGAGAGACTAATCTTAACGATGGCAATAAATGAGATCGAATTTCATCTTCGCTAACTGACAGACCGTCAAATGCATAACCAACCAAAAATAACGCTTTGTGAAATAGTTGGGTTTGCTCTCTTATACTATGGGCGATAGCCGTGCCAAACTCCCCTGGCAAATTCATTTCATCAATTAGAATTTGTGAAAATTCTTCAGGGTCATTATCTTCGAAATTTAAAATATCCCATTCAAATTGATCGATAAATTGGGTGTTATTAATCGTGACATTAATTTTAATTGGTATTCTAACTTCCCCCATTGATTTTTCGGGCTTCCTATGGAAATCTTTGATTTGCTCTTTAATGGAATTTAATATCGTATTCATATTTGAGGGGCTAATGAATTTATAATCTTCTAATAATATGCCAATGAATTGTTCCAAAGTGATGTTTTTTTCATTTAAATCCCATAAGAATGTATCTCTTAATTTAAATTTATCTCTTTCTTGTTCAAATTCTAACCTAATTGGCACTAATTGTCTTTTTGGATTTTGTTGTAAATCATTTAATATTATTTTATTTAATTCCTTTTCTGAATATTTTAAATCATCAACTTTTGAGTAGTTTTTACGGTTATTTGGCATAATATTTTGTGATGTTGTATTTGATATACCATTCCCATAACCTTGATAACCTTCACCCCATATACTATTATTAAATTGATTTTGACCTGATGTTTGTATTGCTTTCATTCGTAATTGTTTGATTTCGTTATATGTACGTAAATCTTTAATTAATTGCTCATTTAAATTTCTATTACTTTCAACTTGTCTCAATGATGATGATTTAAATTTCGACGCTTTGGCAACTACATCTTCATAAATTTTTAATTCTGATGTTATTTCTTGTTGTTTACCTTCTTCTATTAATTTTTTACTCCATTCATCTGGTGTTGTTAAATTTTTTAACGCCAATTTATTTTGAACATCATTTGACACCGGCGGATATTTAGTATATGTTTGATTAATGGCAATTTTGCTGGCAGGTTGTACGCTTACACTTGATGGTTGTGAGGATCCCATAGCTCTGCCAAGAGTTTGGCCAGGTATTTGTTGACCAGGCATCTGTTGACCAGGCATTTGTTGACCAGGCATCTGTTGACCAGGCATTTGTTGACCAGGCATTTGTTGACCAGGTATTTGTTGACTTACACCTGTTGGATAGGGATAATTACCTTGAGTTCCTAATCCAGCCACGGTTGTGGTCCCTCCCGGGCCTACACCAGCACCATGAATTACAGCACCTTGTGGTGCTCCTGCAGCTCCTGTCATCCCCATACCGCCTGCACCACCCCGTGTTTGTAATAACGTTCTGCCACCTGCTGCAGCTAATGCAGTAGAATTAGTATTTCTTAAATTTGTTTGAGCTTGTAAATTTTGTTGGTTTAAATTTTGTGGTACATTGCCCCCTCTCATTTGTCTATTTAGCAATTGCTGCTGTTGATGCTTTTGATAAGCTGCTGCCATGGCAGGATTCATCCCATTTGGAGGTTGATTATTATTCATATATCCCCCATCAACACTTGCTCGTTGTTGCATCATTTGTTGTTGAGCCAACTGTTGTTTTTGAAGAAACCGTGTGACGATTGGTTCCAAATTAGGTTTCTGCCTTAATTGTTGAAGTTGTTGAGGTGTTAATTTAGCTAGTTGTTGTTCGATATCATATTGTTGTTGTTGAGGGTTACCACCTGGATTGCCTGAATTCATCCCTCCTCCATATGGTGGTTGAGATCCTCCATTACCTCCCTGGAGACCTTGCTGGTTGTAATTCATTTCAAATCTTTTGATTGATTATTCCAAACCAAATGAATTTCTTTCACAGTATGAATACTACAGCGTTTACTGTTTTTTAAAAATCTCGAAAACTCGCATTTTTTTAAGACTTTTTGATATTAATACTTTGGTAGCCACACGTCTATGGCGATCTAATAGAAGAGGCTATTAATCTGAAAACATTCTTACATTTCTACTATACAATCTTAATACTAAACCAATCCAGGGTCAACACTACTTTGAGTTCATAAAATCAAAGATAGACGCCATATTAACGTAACGACGGCCACAATTAGTTAAATACTTCGAAACAATCTCTTTAGATGAACTAAACAATTCTCTATTTTGTTCAGCTAAGGCTTCTAATTTTCCTGATGATAAAGCTGGCGGGATATTAGAACCATCTAACGCATCATATAATGGTCTTAATTTTAATGCTTTGGCTTTATCGACGTCAAATAATGCTTCAAAATATAATAATTGATTATACAAAGCTTTATCACTATATTTATATCTCATGATACCTTTGCAACCATATGCTTTACCAGATTGACCAATACATCTTTTACCATAAACTGAGATTTGTCTGGTAGTTATTCCACATGCCAGGTCATCACACATTACCCAACCAGCGTAATAGGTTGCAATATGAGTCCTTATAGCATTTTCTAATTGACAATTCAATTTCAAGGTTGAAAATAATGTATTACAATTGGCACAAATTATACCCTTGAACGAAGTTTTATAATCGTTGGATGATTGGATGCCACCGTATCTGAATTTTTTACCACATTTACAATTTAATATTAAATGACTTGATTGTCTGAATCTTTCAGCATCGCTAATATTTGATTCCAATGGAGTTAACCCATTGGAAAATTCACTATTCTTAGCCCTTGAAATATATTTTCTGGTATCCATTGATAAGCTATTAGCAACTCTAATCATGTCCACACCATCAATTTTTTCCAATAATCTATCAACGGGTGCCCAAATTTGCTTTTCTAAATAATAATTAGCATCGGGCTTTAAGCCAGAATCTTTAATCATTAATTCTTGAAATGCTCTAGCTCTTTCAGCGTGAGATGATTGATCTTCACCATTTCCTGGTGAGGTTATAACAAATGTAATAACACTGCCAGCTTTAATAACTTTACCTTGATCTCTTAATCTTAAAGCGACTTGCACTGCAGGCATTGATTTCCCATTGGGGTAATTGCTTGGATCCTTGGATAATTTTGTGTTAATCTTATATTTTGGAACGGGGATTTCATTATTTTTAACTTTATTGGCCATTAATTCTAAATACTCATAGATTTCACTTAATGATTTTTCAGTATCAGCATCTTTTAAAATCTTATTTAAAATATACGTTGAAATTTCTTTTGATAATTGGCAATATTCTCTACGTCTCATATCAAGACCTTTAACTTCTAATTTTAAAATCTCTTCACCAGTCTTTGGATCAATTGATGCATCCATGGCTGCATATTTCTTTTTAGCATGCAATAAAATTCTTTTAAACGCATTATCGATATCCAACTCTAATAATTTATATCTCTCATTAACTTGGACTTTGAAGTCATTACCAATTCTAATAGCTTCTTTTAATTCAGTAACCCCAGTATCAATCATAACTGAATCGGTATCACCGTAAACAACTCTTAAACCAATAGATTCTGCAACTTGTCTGGTATCCATCAAAATTTCTCTACCTTTATTGGTAACCAACATAGCTAAAGGTTTGGCATAAAATCTTGAATTAATATAACCTAAACAACCATACATAGAATTAGCAGTTAATTTTAAAGCTTGTTGTTTAATATCATATTGGGCTCTTTCAATTGGTGTACTTTTTGGATCTTTTAATAATTTTTTAACTTCACGACGTCTTGAAACTAAAGTATTTAATAATTTTGGTAAAACCCCGGCACTGGAATCATTCTCTGGTAGACTTGGTAAATCTTTTTCTTCATCATGAGTTAAATTATATGCATCTCTATCAACTGTTGTAAAACAAATATTGAATTCTTGAATAATACTTGGATATAACGAATTGAAATCCATAACTAATACATAATTTTTATGAAGACCCTTTTCAGGTTCGAAAACTAACCCACCTTGATATTTTGGCTTTTTATTTGAAGTTTGATTAGTTTGATCGTCTTCAGTAGATTCTAATTTAGCTTGTTGAACAAAATTAGTATTTTTATGATATTTATCTTCTTTATCAGGACAAATATAATTATTTCTATGAAAGTCATGTAATAAAATAAATTCATTTCTACCAGCTCTTGTACCAAATAATGTATGAGACCAAGCATTACCAGCTAAATTGGTCAATTGTTTTGATAGTGATAAAATTTGAATGGAGAAGGCAATTTCAGCAGAAATTTTACTATTAAGTGAATTGTCTTTTAATGCCATCATAAGGAAACTTGAATCTTCATAATATTGAGGATTGTTATAATTAACTTCTAACACGGGTTGTTGCTTATGACAAACAATATCATACATTTCATTTAAATCCCATGATTGACATTTAGGAGTTAATGATTGACCTAATTCATTAGCAATATCACATAATAATCTACCATGGAAAATTTCTCTAATTTGTAAATTATTATTAAACCCACTTGTATTTTTACCAAACCTATCTGGCCAAACTTTTCTATTTCGACGCCCTAAACTTGACCACGTTGTAACTTTTAAATCATACATTCTATGAACTAAAACATCTAATGAAATATTTTCTAACCTATGACCAATGAAAACATCAGGATCTTGAGTTTTGATTATACCAGCAAAACAGTTCAATAAAGCTTTTTCATTTGGGAACGTTCTTAAATTTAAATCTTGCTTTTTGGCTAAACCATTTAATCCTGGTGGTAAAGTAGGAGTATTTACTGGTCTCACTAAAGTAACTGAATCATTTGGTTGTAATTTATCGTCAATTGGGGCATCTTGTGGTAAATTTCTAAAGGTTGAAATTGAAACAGAAACAACTTCTTGTTTATTTTGTTTAATATTCATAACAGTTTGAACAGAAATTGAAGTAACCGTTAAATTCGGTGGTGGTAAATTTTTTTCTTGAATTGGCTTAATCGAATTTGGATTCGAAATTGCAACTTCAACTTGACAATGACAACTATTTTGAAATGAATTAAAATCAGGATTTGAAATTTCCAACCAACAAGGACCCATGATGTTCCTTTGAACTACGAAAGATTCAAAAATATTAGTATTACTACCAAAAACGTGGCTAAAGGTTTCACCTTCTAAATCTGCTGGTAATGTGGCATTTTTATTTTTGTTAGTTCTAAATGGCAATAAAACTTTCAAATACTCTGCTTGTTTAGGAATACCAGATAATTCAAAAGCATATTTCATAGTTTCTGGTTTTGATCTAATATTATCTAATTTATAATGGCCCATTAATAAAGGAGAAATTTCACCATGAACGTCGGTTGTAGAAATTGGATCTGAAGTATCTTCAACATTATCAACAGTTCTATATTCTCTTGGTAAAAAATATAATTCTCTTGATAATCCATTAACTTGGAGAGCCCCAGAAACTAACTTACCATCTTTAGTAAGAACCTTACCAAAAAGGATTAATGAACTATCAACTTCACAATAATCAAACCAAAAAAATTTGAATGAATTGGATTCTTGATTAACGACTTCCTCCCTTTCTAATTTTTCAGTATAACTTACAGTATTATTGGGCGATGACACTGGACCATTAGTAAAACTTCTAATGGGCGATGATGATGGTGCAGCTTTCATTGAAGTTAAGTTAGTAGCATGAGTTCTATTAACAGCGGATGCTCTTGGTCTTTTACTAACAATGATATCATCATCTGAATCATCATCAACCTCAATTTTTTCTACTTCTGAAGTACCAGTTTCTGAAGCACCAATTTCCGACGTTGGAGGTTCTGAAGTTGGTTGTTCAGCTTGTTCTTTACTTTTAATTGGGGATGAAGGTTGATCATCAATATCCATAAAATCATTACTGGTATCAATTTCAATTGCATCCTCATCTTTTAATTTACTTTCTTTGAAAACTGGTCTACTGGCAAATGGATTTTTAGCTGTGGTGGTAGTAGTAGTTTGTCTACTTACAGGTTTACCAAAGGCCCCCAATCTGATTTTTTTATTTGGTGCAACATCTTGAAAATCATTAAGAATATCATCGACATCAGCTTCCTTTTTTATTGCTTTATTACTATCGCCATTGGAGGAAATGTCAAACCCTTTTGGTTTAAAAAAATTATTAATTTTAGAAGTCTTACTAACCTTAACCGACTTTTTATCTTTTTTTTTCCTTTTTCTACCATCAACTAATTCTTCTTCTTCGTCACTATAGTACTGAGGTCTAGTTCTATCGTCCCATTCATCTACACCGTTATCAACGTACCCTTCACCGTCATCATCAACGATAAAATCATCATTAATCATTTGATTTCTCTTGTGCTCTCTATAGGTATCTTCATCGACTTCATCGTAAATTTCTTCATTGTCACTATGAGAAAGCGACGTAATGTTTTTACCTAAACGTCTTGATTCTTTAAGTAGCTTCAACTTCTCCAGTCTTGAGCTTTTAGACAGCATTACCGTTTCAATTGATCAATCGTTAGTTATCAATCTGAAAAAAAAACAAAATTTTAGTACGCGATTTGACTTGGAACGCGTGAGACTTTAATTTGTGTATGAAACTTGGCTGCAAAAAGTGATAGACGTATCAACCTCAGCTACATGATTAATTGCTACACCAAGGCAGGAACCTGGCTACTTGCTTACTTAAAGAACAAAAAGTTGCACTTAACTTTATGCTTGTGTAGAATTACCAACTTACTCGAGCCAACTGGCTGGGGATAAGCTATTATTAAAATCAGCAAAATTCAGGATCAGTTAAAACATTGAACGATTTTAGTTAGAGCTCCAGTACGTTGTAAAATATGTTCAATATGACAGGTAGACTTTCCTTGTGAACTCTGAATTTAAGATTAAGCTGAATATTTGCGTTAATATCTAAGCTAAGACAGCTATGATATTAGTTGAAATATCTTTGATTTTTTGTATTACCAACTAATAAACCTACCTTAGTGGATAATCTATTAAATAATCTATTAAATAGACACCAACAACATTTTTTACTAAATCTGAGTTAACTTACACTGTTTCAAATGTAGAAATGTAGGATATCTAAAGTAGCTCGTAAAATCTAATCAATGAGTCCAGATTTTCCAATAGCGTATTCTACCTAGCAACAAAACAGAGTTTGCAATTTGTATGGATAAGAGGGAGAATATCAAGTTTTATATATTTTTAAACATGTTTTTACGTTATTTTAATCTCCAATTGTAACTTTCCTAGAAGTTGCAAAATTTGCAAAATATACTTCATGAGTGGGAGAAGTTTACCACTCTCTTTTGTTAAGACGTTAAATTCCACAACATAACATTAGGAGACCTTGACACAGAGTTATACATACTAAAGAAGGGAATTACTTTTAGAGGAGAGATTATTTAAGTGGCCAGACTGGGTTAAGGAATATTCCATTGTTCCATGCCAGTAAGCTACAACTCCTGTAACTTAAGAGGCTTGATTCAAATTAGATAAGTTTGTATATAATATAGCATGGCTACCTATTAATATGGCGTGTCTACCTGTTCAAATGACGCGAAGCTAAGCTAGTATTAGAGCTACAGTGTGGTAACCCTGTTTCCAACAGTTCATCAGCTTCAAAAGATTCGCACTAAAAAATGCTGGTACAACAAATTACTTAGACAACTATGTCATTTGCCAATATTGACCTTGAAGCTCAAAAATCGATTAAAAACGGCAAGATAACCGACGATAGCAACCAGACAGAAAGCCAGAATGAACTAGATAAGATTATTGATAATACTTCTAATCAATTACGGGTGTTTGGAAATTTAATATCACAGTTTGAAAACCAAAGAAGGAGTATTGGCACTAAAAGGGATAGTATAAAAACTAGACAAAATTTAGATTCATTAACTAATAACTTGAATAATTTAGAAGATGCTATTAAATTATTGATTAATAATTTAGGTAATTTAATCAATAAGAATCTGGATGAAAAAAACGACAATAAATTTGAAATTACTAATAGACAAATAATAATCAAAGAAAGAATAATAAATGAATATAATGAGTTACACCGAACTTATTCTAAGTCGTATAAACAATACATCGATAAGAAGAAATCATATCCGATGGTGGTGAATGAGACTACACCATTAATCTCCAAACAAGAGTTGATTAATGAAGAGAATCAAAAACAAAGACAATCACAAACTCAAGTACAATCACAATTGCTTGAACAAGATCAAGATATAATTAATGAGACGGAACTTCAATACCATAGGTTATTGACCGAAGAAAGAAATCGAGAGATTGAGCAAGCTCACGAGGGGATAATGGAGGTGAATTCAATTTTTAAAGATTTGGGGCAATTAGTTAATCAACAAGGTGAACAATTAGATTTGGTTGAAAATAACATATCACAATTACAATCCAATGCCCATCAGGCTTCAAGCGAGTTGAATAAAGCCCATGAATATCAAAAGAGAAAGGGTAAATGGAGTTGTATTTTATTAGTTGCATTATGTGTCTTTGTACTAGTGATTGTATTGGCAGTAATTAGTTAGAGGTAATCGTTAGATTGTTGCACATCGATGTGTTTTAGCCAGATGTATATTTTCTAGACTAACCTATGTAAGCTATTCCTTTTGCTTCCTTTTCCCTTCCTTTTTAATGCATTTGATACCCCTCTCAAACTAAAATTTGGCAAAGTGCTTAGTCAACCAGTTCTAATTCCAAATCATCTCGCCACATTGTATTACGATGTTGCAATTCACCTTCATATTCATTGTCAGTAAGATCAGGCGTAGTAAGATCAAAATCAGTATCAATTTCCGTCTCACTATTGATGGTTGATTCTAAATCAGTTAAGCCTTCATCGTCATCAGATGTTTGGAACTTCTCATCGTTACCAACTTCCTTATCAGCTAAAGTATCAATATCACTTGCATACATCATAGCAGTCTTATGTTGTTCTAACTTTTCTCTACAATAATTTGCACCTTGTTGAAAGCAGTTTTCGCCGAATTCCAAGATTTTTTCTTTATTATTAATAGCTGCAATTGTCCCACCAATAAGGGCCCCAGCAGTGACAGCCAATTTAACAGATAATGGGACTAGATTGGTTAGTAACAACCTGTGAAATGATCAATTATAGATACATACTAACAAATGGCATGACTCGCGATAAGGATAATTTGAGACTTAATTAAGAGTTCAGGTAGTTCTGTGGGGGAGGAAAAGATATATTTTAGTATTTTGATTTGTTTACAACAGTTGGGACGTGATAGTAGACGGATATGGTAGGAATATGGGTAGCAAGAGCATGTACGGTGTTCTTCCTTGAAGATCTAGAGCAGGGATAACATAAAACATAGGAGTCCACTTCAAGATCTCATTAAGGTCAGCCTCAATGTGGAACCTTCATCTCCATGTTTAGCTCTTTTTTGCTACTTTTAAAAATCAAGAAGCAATACAAACAACGCAAGCCCTAGGTAATGAAAGTGAAATCAGCTCTATATTCAGATTAACAAGTGGCGTAATGCTTGTTAATGTTTCTATTGATAACAATTTGCTGGGGTGAGAAATTTTCATCGCGGACAGTAATCATGCAAATGAAAGTAGGACAGCTTCTTTGTGGTGGATTCGAAGGCACAGGGGTAACTCCTCAAGCTTATCATTTGATCGTGGAACATCACATACTGACGTTTATATTATCCAAGAAAAATGCAGTGTCAGTCAAACAAATGACAAAATTAATAAGGGATTTGCAATATATTGCATTTTCTGAAGGTAAATATAAATATCCATTAATGTTTGCAATTGACGAAGAAGGGGGCATGCTAAATTCATTATATGATTCAGAATTCCTAAGTCAATTCCCCAGTGCTATGGCATTGGCGGCTGTCAATGATACTGATTTGGTTTATCAAGTCCTGAAAGCATTAGCTATTGAATTGAAAAAAATTGGATTTCTGATTATATTTGGTCCAGTGTTGGATGTAGTTACCAAATTATCTCATCAATTGGTTGGGGTCCGTAGTTTTGGTACCACGGTCGAAGAAGTTATTAAAAATGGTAGGGCGTGTGCAAAAGGGTTTCGAGATGGAGGATTATTCTCCTTTGGTAAACATTTCCCTGGTATTGGTAATGCTAGTGTCGATTCATTATTAGAGTTACCAATGTTGGCCGATTCATTGGATCAAATTAAAAATTTCAACGCTATACCATTTGCAGAATTAATCAAAAATAATGAAATAGATGGAGTTAGTGCCGCTGGTTGTGGGGTACCAACGATTAGCCCTGATGAAATTCATTCATGCTTATCACCAATTGTTATAAATCAATTATTAAGACAAGATTTAGGCTTCGATGGAGTAGTTATTAGTGAATGTTTGGAAATGGATGCATTACATCATTCCATAGGATTAGGACAAGGGGTGATTTTAGCATTGTATGCTGGATGCGATTTAATATTAGTTTGTCATGATACCAAATTACAGGATGAAGCAGTTGAATCGATGGAGAAAGCATTGGTTAATGGGAATTTAGACGAAGAAATTGTCTTGAAATCTTTTAAAAGAATTGAACATTTACAAAAACAATTACCAACTTGGCAACAATTGTTCCCCAATGGCGAAGAAAGTGCCAAAGAAGATGTGATACTTTTCAAAACTGAAGAGCCGGATAAATGGTTAGAACATAAAAAATTATCACAATTGGCTTATAGAAGATCGATCACTTTAGTTAGAGATTATCCTGATACTTTACCAATTACCAAATTCTTAACCACAAAAAATAAAAAATCAGAGAATAATGTTTTAATTTTAACACCGTTAATCCATCCAATTTATAAACAAGAATCAACTGAACCAAAATATTATAGTGGTGAAGAAGTTTTCCAAAAATTTGGTAATTTATTATCAAACCATCCAATTAATAAAACTTTAAATCATCCTTATAAAGTATTACACACTACGTATACAGCCAATGGATTAACATCTTTACATGAAACATTAATTGAACAATCCAAGGTAGTTATCGTAATTACATCAGAAGCTTCTAGAAATATGTATCAAATTGGTATCGTCAAGTATGTTTCAATGTTATGTGGAGCAACACCAACATCATTTAATAGTTCAAGCTATACTCAATTATCCAAGCCATTAATATTAATTGCTACGTCATCGCCATATGATTTTTTCTATAATAAAAGTATTGGCAGTGCATATTTATGCTGTTATGATTATACCGATAATGCATTAAAAGAATTAGTTGGAGTTCTAATGGGAGATCATCAACCTGAAGGTTGTATACCAGGTGAAAAAAAATATAGTAACCGAACCGGTAAAAGAAGAAGATTAACTGATGTTAATGACTTATCAAGTCCTAAGAAAAAACTGGAAGCGCCATTAAAAAGAAGATGGTTAGTTGAAGGATTTGATTTCAATAGAGATTGGGAGAGTTTAGTGACATTGATCAAAAATAGTAATGAAGATGATACCATGAGTATAAATAGTGATGATACCATTAATAATGATAAATACGGATCAATTAATTATCATAGTGATGAATATTACAATCGATTAAAACTTTTATTAAATGATCCCAATCAAAAACATTTTGTGGTTAGAAATTCATCGTTAAATATTCTTTATGGTGTAATATTAACCTGGTGCTTTAACACCGATATACCAAATAATGTATCCGGCAATAATAAAGAATTAATTAAAACTGGCTCAATAATGTACTTATTAGTCGATAGAACGAAAAGATTACAAAGTATTGGTAAAAATTTACATAATACTGCGATAAGATATTTAACTAAAGATCAAAGATGTAATGTTTTAACTCTTGGTTCATCATTCCCGCTAATGTCATTACCGAATGATAATAATTTATTATCGCTGAAATCCACAACATTTATGAATAATTTTTGGGATATTCAACTTAAGAAAAAGAAGTATATAATGAAATTAAGTGACTTAGATAAATGGTCCGTGCCTAAAAAGATATTCAAAGAATTAATGATTGTAGGAGTCAGATTTGATATTTGTCAAGACCCTGAAAAGTTAATGGATTTAATAAATAGAAGAACTGGTACGGGGGGTATTGTGAGAAACGGTAACGGGAAAAGTACGAAGGAAGTTCAAGAAGGAGGAATAGTAGATCAACAAGGAGAAGAAGAAAAACGAGAAGGGGAAGAAGGACAAGATGGTGAAGAAGGAGATGAAGCTTCAAAACGAGGTATGGATATTGATGAAGATGACGATAAATATCCTGAAATGGATATCGATGAAAAAATCCATATTAAAACACTCTACATGGAAGCTATCAAGCATTTAAACTCATCGTCAGTTAAGATCATCATTGCGTTAGAGCCCACTACACAAAAAATCATTGGAAGTATAATATTATTTATCAATGAATCCAAATTAAGTAAATTTTATCCATTTATGAACGAGGGAGTGTATAATTTTTCCCCAGGAAATGAATCAAAAGTCGGAGCCATTATTGGCCCTATAATTGATAAATCTTATTCAAACTTAACCGAAATTTTCAAATATGGATTAATTTGTAGTGGTATAACATTATTGAAAAACAATAATGATAGCATTAATGATGTTCTAATGATAGGCGTTGATGAGGGAACGGGGATTAAAGAGATTGGTTTTCTGGATTGGAAATATTATTATGATTATTATGCAAAGAATGAATTGAATGAGAGTCCTTAGGAGCATCACGAAGTTTATACCAAGTAGCGATATCTAGCATATTTGGAACAGTATCTATAAAAGAGAATGTAATATATGTATTTTATTTTTTCCTGCAGAGTTCAATATCTATTTCCGACTATTTCTTTTTATCTTAGCGGGTTTATTTTTGCTTGTGGAAACCACTCCGAGAAGTAAATATAGCTGCAACTCCATATGTATCCGTCGTATACCGGGCAGAACCCCAGATTAATGGAGTAACAGATTTGGTTGACATATTTCTATACTTCTGCATCACATGATGTGATGATGGCATAATGGGATGGCTTGGGATTCACCTGCACGATCGGTTAGGGCAAATTTCCATCAATGACCACTCTGGATTAAGGGAATTAACAAAATCATCGGCAATCCCATTGATCCGAGCCTGGACGTGTGGCTGGCCAATTTTATGAACCAAAAAAGAGAGAGTTCTAGTTAATGTGATACTTTCCCGGGGGATCAGACTAATGTATAACGGTTCGATGTTATGACAGTAACTGAGACACCGAGACGATTCTATTGATTTCGGAAGAATCTGTTGTCCTGGAGGATTAACTAGGGAGGGGGGGGAAAGGAAAAGTAAACGGCCCAACCATGGTGGTATCAATTGGGCCTACATGGCGGTGGACCTGGTAGCGGAAATTGGCCAATTGGGAGCAAGGGAACTCAGGTGCTATTTCCCTCTCATTTCACCCTTGGCTTTTCCCTCATTTGAGATCTCTGGTTAGGCTGTTATCGGTCGATCTTCTGGTTATTACATCATTCGATCCTAGGTTATAACAGGAGGTTGTTGATCCTCCAATGCATCTACTGTATCAGACTCCTATAGGAATATTTAGGAGTAGCCATCGATTAACTCCCGAGTTGTTCCCTTGGTTACTGCCTGTCCAGATGTCGTTGCTCAGTCACCGCCAACTGGGGCAGTCTATAGAGCCTGGGGATGACGACACTGCTGCAAAAATGTCACGGGCCACTTAAAAGATTCCCCAGGATTCAGCTTGCTCCATTCTCCCGGGTAGTAGTAGTAAATTTGCAAAAACTATATAAACTTTGATATTCCCCATGTAATCATACTTCATTAAAACTGTTTAACACTTTAACAACGTTAAGAATTCAACAGTAAAAAAGAGTTTAGAGTAAAAAGAAACAAGACAATATGGCTCCTCCTGTCGCTTCAAGCATAAATTTCAATGATCATCCAACGATTAAAACCGCTGAAGATCCATTAATTTCAAAATTATCATTAAATGAAGATATTTTAATTCGTCATAATGCACCACCTCCAACGTTATATGAAGATGGTTTATTAGAAAAAGGTACCACGATTTCCTCCACTGGTGCTTTAATGGCTTATAGTGGTAAAAAAACTGGTAGATCACCAAAGGATAAGAGAATTGTTGATGAAGAAAGTTCATCAAGTCATATTTGGTGGGGACCAGTTAATAAACAAGTTGATGAATTAACTTGGAAAATTAGTAGATCAAGAGCTTTAGATTATTTAAGAACTAGAGAAAAATTATTTGTTGTTGATGCATTTGCTGGTTGGGATCCAAGATATAGAATTAAAGTCAGAATTATCTGTGCTAGAGCTTATCATGCATTATTTATGACTAATATGTTGATTAGACCAACTGAAGAAGAATTAAAAAACTTTGGTGAACCAGATTTCACCGTTTATAATGCTGGTCAATTCCCTGCTAATGTTCACACTAAAGGTATGACCTCATCAACCTCAGTTGAAATCAATTTTAAAGATATGGAAATGGTTATTTTAGGTACTGAATATGCCGGTGAAATGAAAAAAGGTATTTTCACTGTTATGTTTTACCTTATGCCAATTAAACATCAAGTTTTAACCTTACATTCGTCATGTAATCAAGGTACTGAAAAGGGTGATGTTACCTTATTCTTCGGTTTGAGTGGTACCGGTAAAACTACATTGTCAGCTGATCCAAATAGAAAATTAATTGGTGATGATGAACATTGTTGGTCAGATAATGGTGTTTTCAATATTGAAGGTGGTTGTTATGCTAAATGTTTAGATTTAAGTGCAGAAAAAGAACCAGAAATTTTCAATTCAATTAAATTTGGTGCTATTTTAGAAAATGTAGTCTATGACCCATTAACTAAATTAGTTGACTATAATGATTCATCAATTACTGAAAACACCAGATGCGCTTATCCAATTGATTTTATACCTTCAGCAAAAATCCCTTGTTTAGCTGATACTCATCCAACTAATATTATTTTATTAACATGTGATGCCAGTGGTGTATTACCACCAGTTTCAAAATTAAGTAATGAACAAGTTATGTATCATTTCATTAGTGGTTACACTTCCAAAATGGCTGGTACTGAAGAAGGTGTTACTGAACCTCAAGCAACTTTTTCAGCTTGTTTTGGTCAACCATTCTTAGTGTTACATCCAATGAAATATGCTCAACAATTATCTGATAAAATCAGTAAGTATAATGCTAATGCTTGGTTATTAAACACTGGTTGGGTTGGTGCTAGTGCCGCTAGAGGTGGTAAAAGATGTTCATTAAAATATACTAGAGCTATATTAGATGCCATTCATTCAGGTGAATTAAGTAAAGTTGAATATGAAACTTTCCCAACTTTCAACTTAAGTGTTCCAAAATCTTGTCCAAATGTACCATCAGAAATCTTAAATCCTACTAAAGCTTGGACTGAAGGTGAAGCATCTTTTGTTAAAGAAACTACTGGTTTAGCAGGAAAATTTGTTGAAAATTTCAAGAAATATTCTGATCAAGCTACCGCTGAAGTTAAAGCTGCTGGTCCAACTATTTAATCTATTTATTATGCAATATATTCATGAGTTAAATCCTTATCTTTCTCTTTACTGCTAATCTTTCTCTCCCTTTCTCTAGCCGTCGGAAGTTTTTTCTCTTCTACTGTGCCTATTATTATGCATGTTACGGTGCATGTATCATTGTTATCTTGTTTACTGTTCCCTCTTTTGTGTTGTTGAACAAGAAAACAAAATCACAGTAAAGTGACAAATGGAGAAGTGATGATAACTAGAATCTACAACTCCGATATCAGACACATGATTAGATTATTCTGTACCACCATCCTCGCACCACATTCGCACCACGCCCTCCAAAACTTACTGCCATCCAGTATAGGAGTTAAATCGATTTCATATGCATGATGCGACCTCTATATACAGTAAAATTTGGAGAAACCTCCAGCTATAATCGTTCACATAAAAGGAATCAATATTTAATAAGCGTTTCCCACAGAATTGTTCAACTCGCTATTAACTAGTTTTTTAATATACTTACTAGATTGGAAGCTACTAAAAGAGACCACATGACTGAAATTAAAGAATCATTTAATTTATTATCAAATGTGTATTTAATAATACCAGCGCTATTCATTATTTACAAACTTATAGGTTTTGTTCAGTATAAAATTAGAAGTAATAGTAATGGCTGTAAGCCACCAAAAGTTTATTTAAATGATGGTTGGTACGGGTTTAAAATTGCCAAAGAATTAATGTCTAAAAAAAAAGATGGTATATTAGTTGATTTTTTCCACTCAAGATTTGAAGATAATGAATGTAATACCTTGACTGCAAGAGTTGCCGGAGTTAGAAATACTAACACCAGAGATCCTGAAAATATTAAAGCGATGTTAGGTACTCAATTTAATGATTTTGATTTAGGAATTAGACATCGTCAATTTTTACCATTATTAGGTGATGGAATTTTTACGTTAGATGGCCAAGGTTGGAAACATAGTAGAGCAATGTTAAGACCTCAATTTTCAAGAGAACAAATTGCTCATGTTAAGTCGTTAGAACCTCATATGCAACAGTTATTTGAGCATATTAGACTACAAAAGGGTAAAGAATTTGACATTCAAGAATTATTTTATAAATTTACCATTGATACTTCTACAGAATTTTTATTTGGTGAAAGTTGTGATAGCTTAGCTAATGGTATTAATGGGCAATCAACTGGTGATGTTGATGAGGATTTAAAAAATAAGTTCCCCGATGCTTTTAATCATTCTCAAGGTATTTTAGCCACTAGAGCAATATTGCAGAACCTTTATTGGATGTTTAATCCACCAAGTTTTAAAGAGGATTGTAAAATTGTTCACGGTTTTACTGATTTTTATGTTAATAAAGCTTTAAATACTCCAAGTAATCAATTGGACGAAAAATCAAAAGATGGTTATATATTCTTGTATGAATTAGTGAAACAAACTAGAGATCCAAAGATTTTAAGAGATCAAGCTTTAAATATTTTAGTTGCTGGCAGAGATACCACAGCAGGGTTATTAAGTTTTACATTTTTTGAATTATCACGTAGACCAGAAATTTTTGAAAAATTAAAACAAGAAATTTATGAAAATTTTGGATCTGGTAAAGATGTTAGATTAGAGGATATTACATTTGAGAGTTTGAAAAGATGTGAGTATTTAAAAGCTGTAATAAATGAAACGCTTAGATTATACCCATCAGTTCCAGCAAATTATAGAACTGCTAATAAAGATACAAGTTTACCAAGAGGTGGCGGAGTCGATCAACAAAGTAAAGTTTATATTCCAAAAGGACTGGTTGTTCTTTATGCAATTTCATCATGTCATAGAAATGCAGCAATTTATGGTAAAGATGTTGATGTTTTCAGACCTGAAAGATGGTTTGAAGAAAGTACTAGAAAATTAGGTTGGGCTTATTTACCGTTTAATGGTGGTCCAAGAATTTGTTTAGGTCAACAGTTCGCATTAACCGAAGCAAGTTATGTTATAACCAGATTAATCCAAGAATTTGGCCATTTATCAACTAATGATAATGAATATCCACCCAAGAAAAATTCTCAATTAACAATGTGTTTACAGAACGGGTCCAATATTAATATGTATTGATATGGTGGAAATTTATGAGTTATTTATGAGTTATTTATATGGTTGTCTTTTTCACTTGTTTTCTAATTCCTCTGTGTATTTGATAAAAAGCAGCTATTTTAATCTAGTCATCGCCTCAATGTAAAGTAACTAATTAGTTAACTAAATTTACATGCATGTTACAATCATCTACACATTCCATCGCTTGAAGACTTACTAGCTTAGAAAGCTTAGAAACGAGCTATTGAAGTAGTAGAGCAAGGGAGATTCAAAACTAAACAAACAGTCAGTAAGTGATTAATGAAAACAATAAATATCCGTTGGAGGATCTGATTTAATTGATTTGGAAGTGTGGTATCGTTAGAAGCCACTCAAAATTAACTTACGTATGCTTTAAATATAATAAATGAGGTGTGTTTTTGGTGTTAGGTATCCGGTCCTGGGATTGTCAGAAGGATCCACCACTTAATTACAAATCACTGAAAATGCATTATTTAATCTTTATATCTCTTTAATTAGATAGAAATCAGCGTACTGCTGGTAATGATGGAGCAAAAAGACAAAGAATTTATCATCATGTGCAAAGTGATATCTAACCACCAATATTTGATTTAGTATCATGAAAATGGGTTAGAAATGGGATCTAATACAATTAAATTAGGTGAAGAGTGAATATAAAATCGGGGCCCTTTGTATTTCCTTTTATAACTATTTGTGATCATACGATTAAAACTTCTGGAAAGCGGCTGTTCGTAGATAAAATGGACTCTCCTAGATTGGTGTATGCAATTCAAACAGAATGCTAATATTCATTAACTCAGACTTACTCAGATTTGAACCCAAATCATCTAGTTAACTGGATCCTAACACAAAGGTGAAACAAGAAAAAAAGTTACACAAAATCAAACATCACGTGACAGAGCTCAAAGAAAAAAAACTGCGATCTCAGAAACTTCAACACTTCATCTCAAAACAAACGCTATGAATTGGTCAAATGATTTGCTTATTGATTGTTATGATTCAATATATTATCATGACCAGCTTGATGATCAACTATTGTCTTCAATTAAACAAGAACTAATTGAAATATTGATATACCCAGCCAAAAACGATGCAGTGAAAAATCAAT
Source organism: Yamadazyma friedrichii (assembly GCA_030565865.1). Lineage (NCBI taxonomy): Eukaryota > Fungi > Ascomycota > Pichiomycetes > Serinales > Debaryomycetaceae > Yamadazyma > Yamadazyma friedrichii. The sequence goes on along the minus strand of JAJMGX010000026.1, from coordinate 73,333 downwards.
TAATTGAAAATAAAGCACCAGTGATTTTTTCCAATGGTGATAAATTTAATTTAAATCAACAATTTATTGAATCAACTATACTATTATCGAATGAATTAGAATTAAATGAATTATTTACCGCTGAAATTCTATATCATGCTAATAAGTCAAATTTAGAAGGTATAGAGTTTATCGATAATGGTAAACAATATTTTTTCAAAAGATTTGAGTACATTTTAAATATTTTAGGCTACTTAATAGCAAATAAAAAGTTAGACATGATAATAACGGATTTTGAAAAATTTGGCGATAATTTAGTTGAATCATTTAACAAGTTATATAAAATATTAAATAACTTGAATGATTTAATTAATAAATTAAATGTTACAAATAATTTAAATGAAATTTTGATTAATTCAATAATTTATAGTAAAAGTGAAATTTTCCAATGTCATGAATTATTAGGACAAATTTACTTCAATTTAATTGAAAATTATTTTGATAAATTTAATGTAAGTTTTTTTAACAAAATTGTAAATCATTTGAAAAGTCAAATTAGTGATGATGATTTATTAATTTTACATTATTTACCTGGTTTATTCAATTTTATTAATAAATTTGATAAACTTTCTGAATCACAAGTGATTTCCTTACATAAACAAATTAAAGACGTTTTAAATAATGATTTTAAATTAATCTCAATAAATAATGATACGATTGATTTAAGTAATTCAAAATTGAAAAATTTTGAAATATTAATATATTTTATGATTTTAACAAATTTAATTAATTGGTGTAAATTGACGAAAAACTTTGAACAGTTTAATTTTAATGATGATTTTTTAAATTACTTACAGATCTGTTTAAATTATGGAGTTTTGGAAAATCTATTAAGATTAACTAGTGAAACTGCTAGTGATGAAACGATTAAAAATTTTGAAATTAATGGATTATGTGATTTTAAATTTAATTTACAGAAAAATTTCCCAAATTTACATTTACCAAAGTTTAAGCCTAATCAAGATATTTTAAATCAATTACATCAATCAAATAGTCAATTATTAAAATTAGTTAATACTGATAGTTTAAAAATATCAAAAACTATTAAAGATGAGTTATTACCAATTTATTGGCATCAGTTTTTCAAAAATTTCATAAATAACGTTGCAATAGTGTTAACTCAATTAAGAGATAATGAAGAAGATTTCCTATTGTCATCAATAAATAAACAGAAATTAAAAGATAAAGAAATTCAAGACCAGGAGAAGAATAAAAAAGATATCGCAATTGGATTTAATGATAATGATAATGATAAAATTATTTCCACTACATTAAATAATGATATTTCAAATAATGGTGATACTGATAATTTTGAGTTAGATTTTGAAGAAATTTATTCAAGAGCTGATTTAGAAAGATTTTATTTATCGTTTGTGTACACTTATAATTATCGTCCTTCATTATGTCATAAAATGTGGAATAATGATGATAATGGAGTGGATGAGAATGAACTTTCCAGTGCAAACAATGATTTAATTGGTTTCATTATGTGGGGGGTCAATAATAATTCATCGCCATTAATCACTGCAACATTTTGCTTATTATTAAGTTCATTAACTAGTAGTGGTGATAGTTCAAGTATTAGAATTTTTGAAATATTGATTAATAATAATTCGTTAAAAAAAATTGATTATTCCAAAATTTCAATCGATTCCATAACCGAATCATTAAATTATTACTTAAATTCATTAAATGACAATTTCGAAAATGATTTGAATAATCAAATCAAGCAAACATTACTTAATAGATCAAATTTCATCTTTAATAACAATAGTTCAAAAACATTTAATGAAATTTTAATTGAATTATCAAATGATTCCATGATTTTTATAAATGGATTTTTAAATTTAATCAGTTCAATAATTTTAAATTTAAATGATAATTTTGAAAGATCAAGAGAGATTAAGAATAATTTATATAACAGGTTTAAACCAATTATTGTTGGATTTTTAAAATTTGATAATTTAATTGTTAATTCAAAGTTAGGTAATAGAAATCTATTGAATAATAACAGTAGTAACAACAATACTAACCATCCTAATAATAACGCCAATACCCATACCAATACCAATACCAACAACAACAATGCTAATAATAGTAACAACAACAATTCGAATCCAATTATTTTAATGAATGATAGCAACAGGATTCAATTGATCAACTTAATATTCCATTATTTAAAATCATTTAATGATTTAACTAGTAAATTAGATATTTGGAAAATTTTAGATAGCTGGATGTTTCACAATTTGATTGACAAAGAAAGAAGTTCTAATAATAAATTAAAATTTATTAAATATAATATAACCATTAAAAATGCATTTAAAATCAATTTAGTTGACTTAACCAATATTTTAAACTTTGTTGAAGTGATTAAAAATTTAACCGTTGATAATTCCACCAGGGTTGATTTTATGAATATAGAACAATACAAGATTTTATTCCCTGAAGACTTAGGTTTAGGTTACAGATTGAATAATGAAATTGGAATTTGGCCATATTTTGAATTTATAATTTTAGATGTTTTTAAAAATTCAACTAGGATAGATGAGGTAGATATAAAAATTATGTTGCAAAAAAATTTAATCACAATTTTCCAAAATTCAATTAATCAAATTGATTGGGAATTTTTGATTGATTTTTTACCAAATTTATTGGATTTTGATTATAATTTATTAATTAAAAGTAATCATGATTCCAATTTATCATTTGATAATTTTATTAAATTGCATCAATCAATAAGTATTTTAAATTATTTATATGATGAAAAATCAATATTCACATTATTTAATATTATTGAATTAGAACAAGATGAAGTATTAGTTGAACACAGTTTAAAATTATTAACTAAACTAATTGACTTAGAAGATGTTTATAAACATTTAATTTCAAAGATTAATCCTGATGTAAATACTACTACTACTGGTAATAATAGTTTAGTAATTAAAAATTCAAATTCTATATATTATCCAAAGAATTTTAATCACAATACCAATTTATTCGAATTAATTAACTATAATATTTCAATAATTATAAAATTTGGATTATTAATTAATTCAAATAATGAAAATATTATAAAATTATCGATTGATTTATTAAATAAATTGAATAATACTTATAAATTAGAAATTAATAATAACAATTACCTTAATAAAAATAAATTATTTACAATTTATACAAATTCAAATGAATCATTAAATTTAAAATATTCAATTATTAATAAATTTTTAAACTGTAACAACATTGAAGTTAAATTTAAAATTTTGAATTTTTTGAATAATGATTTGACTAAGTTTAGCAATAATTCATGTATTTCACATTTTATATTAGGTTATAAAATTCAAGGTAACTATTTAACTTTAGATTCTCACCAAGAAAGTTTCCTTAAAACATTAATCGAATTGTTAATTTTAAGTCTTGATTTAATTTCAACTACTGATTATAATAGTGGCATAAACATTATAAATTATAATTCTGTTAAAATTTCATCATTAATTTTAAATATTATCATAAAATTATGTGAATTCCCATTTTCTTCAATCATAACATTGAATTTTATTAAAGATTGTAACTTTAATTTATTTGAAAAATTAATTAGTATCCAAAGTAAAATTGATTTACAAACAATTTGGTATGATGAAAAATTTAACCCAAATTTATTAACTGGTACAACTAACAACTTCCTTAATTCTAAACCATCAATTAAAACATTTTTTGAATTTTTTAATTATAGAGTCTTAGTGTTAAAGTTTTTAACTTTAGAATTCCATAACTTATCACAAAGTAAATCAATTGTTTTGAAGAATCAATGTTTAAAAGTACTTTTAAATGAAGAGAATTTCTTAAATAGTAATTATAAGGTGTTAAGTTTCCTTGATTTGTTAAATTTTAAATTTAAAAATTTCGAAAAGTTTAATTTTCAAAAATACCATTCAAAAATTAATATTAATTTAATATTAAATAATTTAATTATTGAAGGTGAAAAAAATGATGAATTTTATAACGATGGAATTTTTGAAAAACTAAATGTGTTAAAATTAGATAACAAACATGAATTGGCAGAAATCAATGAATTATCAAGTTATATTAAAAATTTTATAACTTTTGAAAACTTGAAAAAATTTCAATTAAATTATTTGCATAATTGGGTTCAATTAATTGAAGTTATAATTAATGATGGAAATTTGTCGAAAACTGATTATCAAAACTTTATATTAGAGATTTTATCTAATATTTTACCTAAGATTAATGAATTTTTTGAAACTGATGATATTATTTTCAGCGAAGAATTAATTTCATTATGTGTTTTATTATTTAATAATTATTTTGAAACGGATGATGAAGAAATTTTGATTGAAAGATTGTTAATTTTATTATCAACAAGCATTAAAGGTATTATAAGTCTTAATTCAACTATTAAATTAAGAAATGATTTATATGTATTAATTAATAATTTTGTGATTAAAATATTAAATATTAATAAATCAAATTTGTTATCAAAGGTAAAAGAAATTTTTAAAAAAATTGATGTGAGTTTTTTCGAAATTTTAATTAATGATATAATTATAAATGAAGGTTCAATTAAAATAATTTCAATAATCTTATTAGAAAATTTAATTCATTTATTTAATAAATTTAATGATAATTATTTAATTGATAAATTAATTAAAAATAATTCAATTTTATTAATCATTAGATTGATTAAAAGAATTGATGAAATATTGGATATTGAAAATGATGAAATTTATGAGGATAATAATAATAATGATAAATTAATTCAAGATAATGAAATTGAGGTTAACAATAATAATAATTATAACAATTTAAGTAATATATTATATGAATTGACCATTTTTAAATCAATTTTAAATTTATTAATTAGAATTGGTACTATAAGACAAGGTTCGTCTTATCTAATCCAAAGTGAATTGTTCTCAATAGTTAAAAATTGTAAAATATTAATCATTGATCCTGATTTATCATTAAATTTTAAGTTTGATAAAATAAATCAACTTAATCGTATTGATAGGAATAATTCAAATGAATTAATTAATTATTATGAAATTTTGATACCAATTTTCAAATTAATTTCAATTTTATTGATCTCCATGGGCCCATTTTACAAGCCAAGTAAAATTCAAGGTAAAGATTTACTTAATCACTTTAATAAATTAAAAAATAGTTTAGTTAAAAAGGATATTTTGATTAATGAAAGCAAATTAAAAGTTAATGATTTTGAGCTTAAAAATTTAAATGAATTAATTGATCAATTTATTTTATTAGATTCGTTGGTAAATAGTTAATTTTGGCTTTAATAAAAGTTCTTGTACTCGTTCTCTCATGTTTTTTTTTTCTATCGTGATAACTTTAATAAAGTTACACAACGAAATAGCATTATCACCCTCATCATGGCTCTACTTTAAATCTCATAAAGATAATACCCGACACCTGAACAATCGTTATTGATTAAATTTTTAGAGTTTTATCCAGAGTCTTGCGCTTTTAGGCTTCAATAATTTCAATCGTATGCATATGCATTGATATTCTTTTGCTTACGAACGACTACGAGTTTGATAAGTGACCCAAAAATGGTGTATAATCACCCCATAACCCCGACTTCTTCAAGAGCAATTAATTAACTGGACTGCAGTAATAAATGAACGCAATTACAGATTAGTAGTAAAATATTGGTGAGTATAATAAATCAAGGGAAATAAATAGAAAAATCAGCGCCGTGGCGCAGTGGAAGCGCGCAGGGCTCATAACCCTGATGTCCCCGGATCGAAACCGGGCGGCGCTAGTTGATTTTTTCCCAATTTTTTTAGACCCTTTCCTGTTGATAAAGTAAGACGCCATGTTATATTACTACTGGACACTGTAAGTAAATGAGGAACCTGTCATTATTATTTGCTAGAGTTTCGGTTGGTGTTAGCCCTTTGCCTGCCTGTTGCGACAACTTTCTTGCTAGTAACCAAATATGTACCGTCAAGCAATCAGCAAAGGCATTACGCTAAATTTAAAATTGACTGAATATCAGTCTTCAGATAAGGCACTCGACACCGATATTTGTAGTTTAGCTTATGCATTTTCATAGACACCGATCATTGTAGTATAGCTTATGCACATTACAGGAGATTAAGGGCCAGTCGTAAAGAAACGATACCAACGATGGAGTTATGCAATTGTGGTACCGTGCCAGTTCCGCATGGAGACGTACCGCTATTATTTGGATCTAGAGCTTTCAACGCTAGAGGTCAGCACAGCCATCATCCAACGTTGTGTAAACGATGGTGAACCATCCTTACCTATAGAACATAACCTAAATCTATAGAACATAACCTAAATCTATAGGCTCATAGACTCAAACTAAGGCGATGGGACCACCGCTACAGGAGGCTCGGCTGTCCCCCCCTCCCCCACTGTCAAAAACATCGAGTTCTCAAAAAAATTGCCCTCTTTTAAAGTCATTCTTCACTGATAAGGGATATTCCTGACATTTCCCAATTGCATCGATAACATCAACAATCTAATTTTAGATAGGGGTTTATAACAACAACTGTCAGTACATATTATACCAACCTCCACCATTTCTATCACATTACTGCAGGGTTAGGAAACAGTATGTTGAGCTTAGCAAATCACACAGATTGTATTTGAGGTTTTGTGACAATTTTGTGCAACCGTGAGACTTGAAAAATTTTCCAGTTTGCATTATATTTTACAATTCTTGAAATTGTTTGATACCATTGCAGTTTAAAGGATACGCTAGTGTAATTCGTGTCGGTTAGTATTTGTCGATTCGGTTGATCTGATATTTGAAATTTAAACTGCTTTTGTTTGCTGGTCATTTGTGAAGCAACAAATATATTTAGGTCTCAACATTTATTTCAGCAGCTGAGTTTTGCAAAAATTCTGAAAAGGTAGATTAATCAACGGTAAACCTTCGTTAGCAAAAATCCACCAAGGGATTGGAGAGAATAACAACTAGAGACATACAAACAACTTAACAACTTAACAACAAACAAACAAACAAACAAACAAACAATTATGGGATCCTGTGCTTCAAAAGAATCAGTTCAAACTGAGAGACCAGCAGCTACAGTTCAAAAACGTCAATCCCAAAATCAATCCGTGATTAAGCAACATCATATATCATCAGATTCATCAAATGATGAATCCACAAGATTTAATGAAAAGTCACAAGACTTGAAAGATTCATTAAATAATTCATTACCAATGAATAATTTTGAAAATGCAAATAGCAATGTAAATGATAGTAGTAGTTCAAAAGAAGTTAAAGTTTTATTATTAGGTTCGGGGGAAAGTGGTAAGTCCACCATTGTTAAACAAATGAAGATTTTACATCAAAACGGTTATTCCCAGGATGAATTATTAGAATATAAGCCATTTGTTTATAAAAATATAATGGATTGTATTAAAATGATTATTAATGCAATAATTGATTTAGAACCAGATTTAATAAGAAAGGAAGGGGACAATGATGCAAGCGACGATAACGAACAAACTAATGAAAATGATAATGATAATGAAACTAATGCCGATAATGATAATAATGATAATGATAAAAATAAAAAAAATGAAACTAGAGGGATTCTTTCATATTCTGACTTGAATGAAATTTTAGATTATGAAATTAACATAAATTCAAATGATCCCTTTAATAAGCAAATTGCAAATAAAATTTCAAAAATTTATAGTAAACCACAAATTAAAAATTTTATTAAAATTCATCAAGGTAATTTTTATTTAATTGATTCAACAAATTATTTTTTATCAGATTTAGCAAGATTTTCATCAGAGACTTATTTACCAACTAATAACGATATTTTAAGAACAAGAAAGAAAACGTCGGGTATTTATGATTTCAAGTTTAAAATGGGGTCAAGTCTTAATATTCATATGTTTGATGTTGGTGGCCAAAGATCAGAAAGGAAAAAATGGATCCATTGTTTTGATAATGTCACTTTAATTATATTTTGTGTTGCGTTAAGTGAGTATGATCAAGTATTATTAGAGGAGAATAATCAGAATAGGATGGAAGAAAGTTTAACATTATTTGATTCTGTCGTTAACTCAAGATGGTTTGCAAGAACATCAATTGTTTTATTTTTAAATAAAATTGATGTATTTGCTGATAAATTGCCTTATAGTCCATTGGAAAATTTTTTCCCTGATTATACTGGTGGTAATAACATTAATAAGGCAGCTAAATATATTTTATGGAGATACACTCAAACTAATAGATCAGGGTTAAATGTTTATCCTCATGTTACGCAAGCTACCGATACTTCAAATATCGAATTAGTTTTCGTTGCAGTTAAAGAAACTATTTTAGAAAATTCTTTAAAAGATTCAGGATTATTATAGTACCATTCGACAAGTATACTACTTGATAGCATTGTCAGAATACTGAAACGTTAATTCAATTCATCATTATAAAATTATTTATTCGGAAAAATTAAAAAAAGGTATAAAAAAAGGGTGAAATTTTTTAATTATGTACATTATGTACAATATTACTAATATACAAAAAATTATACATTTGGATTCTCTTCATGCTTTCTAACATATGAAAGGTTAAATCCTCTACCTCTACTTCTTCCTCTTCCTCTGAAACCTCGTCCTCTGCCGCGTCCTCTGCCACGTCCTCTTCCTCTCAAACTGCCCCAATCTTCTAAATCTTGTTTCTCTTCTCCATCTTCTCCTACTTCGGCTTCTCCCTTTTCTTCATGTTTTCCTTCATCTTCATATTTGTTTTCCGGCGAGATTTCTTTCAGTTGCGATTTAGTTGATTTTTCAATTGCTTCAGGTGATGCATCTTGTTTTGAAGATTCAGTTTCAGCCTGTTCTTTATCAGTCACTTTATTCGCTTTTACCGCTTTCGACACTTTTTTATTTTTAATTTCTTCAGATTTACCTTCGATCGGTTCTTTCATTTTCTTATCCTTCTTTTGGCTAGTTTTATCGGTTAATTCAACCTCTTCTTTTATCTCTTTCCCATATTTTTCTTCCTTAGTACCCTTACTTTCCTTGTCTTCTGTTTTGTCAGTTTCAAATTTTTCTTTGCCTTCTCCCTTCTCAAATTTTTTCTTCTTTGGTTTATATTCTAAATTACCATTATAACTTTCAAATTTACCATTACTAACAGTACCAACGCCGTTTAGCTTTTTCTTTGGAATATAAGGTCTTTTATTCATTTCATCAAAATGCTTTTTAAAATTTGGCCTTTCTGAATTATCCAGTAACTCTAATTTACCTAAATTTAATAAGCCTTCTGAATCTTTAATGGTTTTAAACTTGTCGTCTTTTTCCCTTTTATTTTCTTTTTTATCTCTTTGAGTATCCTTATCAAATTTATCCTTGTTAAATTTACCATTTTGATTTGATTTCAGTTTTTGGATTGGTTCAAGTATTTCTGTGCTTGTAGATTGCTTAACTTTTGGTTCACTGGGGTCATTTGAACCATTAGTTAAAACATCCTTTGAATCTTTTTTTGACAAAACATTGGGAGCATGTGAGCTCTTTGAAGGAGTTTCTTCGGCTTTATCAATCTTAACCACAGGTTCGTCAAACTTGTCATCAACTTTTTCAGTTTTCGGTTTCTTCTTTAAAATCACTGGTTTGGTAATTTGTGGTTTTGGTGAATCCTTTTTAGCCTCGTGCTCTTTTGGTTTATTGCTTAATAACTCTGCTAAACTTGGGCCATTTTGATGATATGCATTTGGCACAGTTTTTGCCCCCCCTGAAATAACATCATTTTTAGTTGATGCTATTGATGCTTCACTAGAAGCATGGACCGCATCTAAATTTGGGCTACTATTATCGTCAGACCCAATGGTTTTTATCGTTGTAGGGTTTATATGATTTAATTTCTTGTCGATTTCATGTTGCCTTGCAGCAACATCCACTGGTCTTGCTGAACCAAACGGATTAACTTTAGGTTTATGATCGGGACCATTGGACTGGTTTAAGGCTGACGGGAAAGGATTGAATGAATGATGTGGATGAGCATGAGGGGCATGATAATGATTATCATTTACATGATTCATTGCATTAGGGTGATTCATTGCATGATTATTTTGACTTTTATAATTCGGTTTTAATTTACCCAGTAAAAAATCTTGTTCAATTTGATTAATTTCCTGTTCGTGTTGTTGATTGAAACTCATACAATATTGAAAATCTTGGAAATCTGCAAATTCAATCAAAACTTTTTTACCACCAGCATAATATAAATCATGCCATTTAATAACTTTATTCAAATCCTGGAAATTATTTAATTCCACAAACGCCACTTTTTTAATAATGTTAGTTTCCAAGATATTGGATGCTGGATCAACAACAATTTTACATTTATTAAAATTTGTGTACCTACTTTTGAATAAATCTTGAATAAATCCATCATCAACGGTGATTGGCAAGTTTAACACCTTAACAATATACGGAGGTCCATTATCCATGTGATTGCTCCCTGAACTACCATAATTATTAAATTTACTGCCAAAATCATCGTGTTGGGTATAATTTCTATGATCAATTGGAACAGATATCGACGCATAATCCACTGGCTCATCTGCCCAGGATCCTCCAAACTCTAAAAAACATCGTTAGTATTATCTCCTACCAAATACTTTTCACAGCGCCGTTTAAAGGCGGATTCGAATATATCTAGTGATAAAAGGTGAAATTTACGTACCCTCCTGTGACATGAATTCTTCTAAACTCATTTTTTTGGGCGCTAAAAAGTTAGTATCGGCAATTCCTGGAAATTTGTGACGTCAATTAATCAATTGACCCACCAGGTTTAATTATGACATACCCATTTTTTAAAGTCAATTACTTAATTTAATTTAACTTATAATTGGTTTATTTATTTGTTTCGATGACTCCTGGTGTCAATTTATTCAATGATTGAGATCGCGGGTCGTGTGTGGCGGTTAAGTTTTTGTTGCAAAAATTATTTATCTTTTCGACAGACCTATTAAGGTGAGGTTTATGTAGTTACAGGGATATGATCTAATCAGGGATAGGGTCAGGCATAGGGTCGAACCAGAGTAGGGTCGAGTCAGGGTGGGGACCACCCATTGTGAAACTACAACTTAGTACATTTTATTCTATTTAAAGACTTTTTTCTAAGGTCTACACTAGGTAAAGTGAAGATAAACTGGTTGACGATTATGTCAAACAGTTTAGAGATCATTATAACTATCATAAGTTGATCTCCAGTTTTTGAAAAACCCAGCAAAGAACTTGATACCCAATCCAACATCGTTTGAACCAGCAGTGGCTCTAATGGAGTGCATGGATAATTGAGGAATACCAATATCGATGGTTCTTGCACCAGTTTGTGAAGAAACGGAAGGACCAATACTACTACCTGATCTTGAATCATTTCTAATTTGGAAATATTGTAATTTATCATCATTAATTCTTGCTAATTCTTCTAATAATGCAACTCCAACAGAATCGGTAGCAAAATGACCATTTGGATCTAATGCTAACGTTAAACCTTTGTTTGGAATTGGCTTATGATTCTCTAAATAGACAGAATCAAAATTTGGATTGACTAAATGGTTAACATCGGCTGATAAGATAATTGAGTTGGAATAGATTAATCCTAAATCTTCAGCAGTTGGAGCATTGAAATATGAACTTGAGGCAACTCTGGAGATCACTGACTCGGTTAATCCCCCTTTAATACCGGTTCTGGTACCAGAGCCAATTTCTTCGTGATCGAATAACCCAACAATCGAAAATGAATCCGAGGCAACATTATCATAGGTACTTGATTTAATTAACGATTGAATTGCAGCATACGAACAAATTCTATCGTCGATTCTTGGAGCAAAGATAAATTCATGATTTAACCCTCCCAAGACCCCTTTTTGAACATCGAACAATTGTAAATCGACCTGTTGGATATCTTTAATGGCGACGTTGGCAAGTTTGGATATATATCTTAATAAAGTGATGGAATGTTTACCATATAATGGTGATTTCTTTTCTTCATCAGTGGCAGGAGATTCCTCTTCACTGGCAAACCCAATCACTGGCACGGCTTGAGTTTCCGGGTTAAATGGACCTTGCGATGGAGCACCAAAATGTGGAGCTAACGTTGGGATTCTGGCAATAGGATGAGGGGTGGAATCAACTAATTTACTAACAACTTGGCCATCAGCTTGTTTAACAATTAATCTACCACCAATTCCTAAATCTCTATCCCACCATAAATTTGATAATGCCCCAGCATAATTAGCGACCCCTAATAATTCGTAACCATCAATTTTAGATTTGGTAGAATTTGGTTTAACAGCAACAGTCAAAGAATCTACATGAGAACCAATAATACCGGCACCTTTGGCAGGATTCCAATTTTCACCAACAATAAATGCAATTAATGAAGTACCATTTCTAGTAGTGAAATATTTTCCCGGTTTCAAATCTTTCCATGAATCCTTTTCAGCAATATATGAAAACCCACCTCCAGTTAAATCTTGACTAAATGATTTAACAACATGGTAAATTGTTGGATTTTTGTAAGTAAATTCGATGTAATCGTTTGCAATCTGTTGGTAGTCTAATGGCGCTAAACTGCTGGCGGTGGAAACATTGGTTTTTGTTTTGTGGGTAGCGTTTTTCTTTTCTTCCAAGCTGGATAACGTAGCTTTTAAGGCTTCAACCATTTGATCGATATCAGTCATAGTGTTAACAGTAGTATTGGAAAATGCAACGCTGGAAAATGGTAGAAATTTAGGTGACTCGGTTGAGTTCATACATTATGTGGCTGCGGGCTGGCTCGATAAGAGGCCTGTGCGCGCACCATATATATAAGCGATAAAAAAGTATCTAAATCTAAATAATGGCATTTCTAAAAACACAGTGGTGTTATTTCTAATCAGATAATTGTGGTACGACTAATTAGTTGGTTTTTTGGAGGCAAATGTCGCCGCCACAATTAGTGGGAAAACAACCGTAACATCAGCGTAAAGTTTAACTGATTTAGCGTCAGATTTAATTTTCCCCCAAGATACTGCTTCGTCAGGCCTGGCACCAGCATCTGAACCATCAAATTCTTGACCAGTGTTGATGTAGACGGCGTGGTCAGCACCGTTTCTCATCAAGCAGGCGTTACATATATGGTGTTTGATCAAGCCACCCCCTAAAATGATCATACCAGCATTATTGGCTTCCATGGACATGGAGTTTATTTTTCTAATATCAGCGACGATATCTAATCTTAATTGTTTTGGAGATGCTTTGAAGGTATGGAAAAATAACATATCACCAATTGAACCGTCTGTCAACGCAGGACAGAACACTGGGATTTTGTTTTTATGACACCAGTATAACACAGATGATTCATCGTTAATTTCGGCCCCTATACGATCGATAAACTTTGAGGGGGTCCACATATTGGAAGAGTTTTCATAACAGTCGGGTTTACCAGCGTTTTCTTCTTGTTCTTCCAACATTTTGTCCAAGATAGGTACCATCCATTCTTCAAATTTACAGTAATTATCATTAGGAACTAATAAATTACCAATTCTATTCATACCTTGGTCTCTTAATCCTTTACCTGGTAAAGAGAACTCTCCCATGTAAGTTGGGGCCAAGCACTTGATGATATCTTCTTCAATACCACCGGCAGAACTAACTACAGCACTAACCATTTTGTGTTGAACCAAAAATCTTAAGGTGTCTCTTAATCCACTACTGATTAAATTTGAAGTATAACCCATGAAAATCGTTGATTTTTGGTAACCTTCATCGTCAAACTCACCCTTTATTTCGTGTTCTTGCAATTCAGATCTATGTTTACCTCTCCATGCTCTCATATCATTGATAATCTCACAAGCCTTAGCCATCGATGACCCTTGGAATCCCATGGTCTTCATATTGTCAATTAAATCGGTTGCTCTCATATTGTAGGCTGAGTCTTTTGAGTAGTCGATACCCTTGACTTCGACGAAATCCTCTGGTACGGGTACGGACTGTTTTAACACAGCATCTGACGCTAAATTTGGGGTACTCATCTGAAAAGTTTTATCTAAGTTGTTGTTCGCGATGATTTTACAGAGAGAGTAATTCATAATCATAGAAGACAGATAACAGGATCAAATATTGACATGATTTCTACTTGTCAAAAGTTCAATCACTTTATTCGTTACAATGATATCATGACTTGTAATTTTCTTCTGATTCAAACTTATAGAATAAACTTGAATAAATGAAACAGATAGCCATCACAACGAACCAGTGAACACAATAACGTAGCCCCCAATTCTCTGATGATAAATATATTTACGTTAACTATTTGTTTATGAAATACCCATATCTCTTCTAAATCGCTGATATTTGTGATAAATCTCTGATAAACACATTTAAGATTAAATCGTTTGACTAGGATGGAAGCAGTTTCCGTTGAAATTAGCTAATTGATCAATTGACCATAGGTTAAGAATCATTATCATTATTATCCCCTGCACTCCGTTTAAATTATCTGATTGATCAATTCATCATAGTAATCAACGAGCATCGTTATCATTATCATTAATACCCCCACCTTCCGTTTAAATTGGCTAATTGACCAATTAATCGTAGTTAATCAACCAGTATCGTTACCATTATTATCCCCTGCATTCCGTTTAGTATCGTTATAATTATAGTTATCCCCACCTTCCGTTTAAATTGGCTAATTGACCAATTAATCGTAGTTAATCAACCAGTATCGTTACCATTATTATCCCCTGCATTCCGTTTAAATTCCCCAACTGATCATTCTAGAGGTTGAGTAGTTAACCAGACCCGTATCATATACCCATAACTGCTACTTTAGCGTTATAATTTAGCGAACGATAAAAGCACTAAAATTTAATTGAACCCCTTTTTCATTGTAACAATTGTAATTCCACCAATGACGATGTTTTGCAACTGCGTTTTTATTCGCCTAATCTCTCCTTGTTTATCTCTTTATTGTTCATTCAAAGCAATAAATTATAAACATACCATTATGAAAATATCAGAAGATAAGCATAATAAATTGCCTTAGCACCCTGGTAGCAAGTAACACTAACTATCACTACCACATTGAGTAACCCAATTCACATGGATAAATTAGTAAGACATACCATATGACGCACATTTTTACTAGTTAGATTTATTTATCAGTCCATTCTTGTTAAGCATTAAACCTGTCCGAATTTAGTTAACTCGTAAATAACGTTTTTAAACAATCTAAACCCTGGGGCAATCAAACTAAATAACAATTTACTTAATGTGGTAAAATCTGGCTGTAGATGGTTAAACTTTGGTTAAACTTGCGACGATAAAAGCGCTATTCATCCGTAAATCCCTACCTGGAAGTAGTAATCCCAGGATGGGCCTATGAAAAGTTGTTATGCCAAGGCCCCTGGGGGTTGATAACATAATTAAGGTTGCAACAATGTAAGTAGCAATGCATTGAGTATGTTAAAAAATATTAAACATTTCCAACGTTCAGATCTTTGGTTCCATTGTGCTTCTCGATTATCAAAGTTTAACCAGGGCAATCAAATAGGCAATTAACTTTGGGAGCTCAACATAGGCAATTCAACTTAGTCAATTTAACATAGGCAACTCGACGTAGGCTACTGGACGTAGGTAACTTGACATAGACAATTTAACAAAGACACCTTGATGTAGATAATTTAACAGTTACCCGTTTACGATTAATATTTTGAAAGGGGTATATTCGTAGCGCCAATTACTGTCCCCCACTTTTCACAGATCTAATACTTTAGCGTAGCACCAGCGTCTCTGCCCTTTATGGGGGTGGTTTAGCAGAATAACTATCTCTTTAATTTTCCATCTAGCCCGTTGTACTGTTCAGCAAAACCCCTGAGTTCTTACTACGCCTTAGATTTATTTTTTGTACAATGTAAAAAATATATTGCTGTTTCTCCGTTATCCACTATATGTTGCATGTGCCCGTGATGGTGTCAGTACCACGATGGACAGGCCTATGTTACATTGTGTTGCAGCTTAGCATATCGTTTCATAACAGGAATTCCACATCCCAACTGTCTAGGTTTCATGGGTAATATTTTAGTCGTACGGCGTATAGTAGAACGAGATTTAATGCTCCTAAGACAAAAAGAGCGAGATAAACAGAACGAGATCAGTTGGATAGAAACTTAAGTGGATACAACGAGGTAAATTGCACATATGGTACACAACAGTCACTTGTAACCTACAGATAAGATGTGACTTGACGGAGGCAAAAAATAGTCGTTTGTGAATTGGACAGGGTTTACCCCTTTTGTGGTTTTTCGCCGATTTATTACGAACAGATTGAATATGTTATAAGTTACCTTCTTGGACAAGTGTTGCAATTACCAATTTGAAAGTAAACCTCCCATTAGGTAATGGTTAATGCCTCTCATGCCCCTGAAAGATAGTAAGCTAAAACCCCACCACTAAACCTTAGCCATACACCAATTAGACATTGTTGTTGCCATATATGGTTATGATACAAAAAATGATTACCACTTTGCAGGTTTTCAGAATGTAGCAGTTTGGCATAAAATTATTTTTTACTTGTTTATTTTCAATCTGTAGTTTTAACGTTTAGTAGATTAGGTATTGGGTGGGTTGTGGTACTTATAAACTAGCGTTGATCCTTAAATGTGGTTATTTAATTCAGGTTCGAAGTTTTTTGATAGTATGTTTAGAGACAGTTTGGATAATACATACAGTTTAGATAGTACATACAGTTAGCACATACAATTTGGATAGTACCAACAATTAATGGAGTATAGCAAAGTATAGGAAATATAGCCATATAGACAATACAACAGCATCAAACGTAAGTACATTAGCAAGATTAGAATCAATATAAAGCGAACCACATTAGCGGAGGACTTAAGAAAACCACATTAACCCATTAATAGTACATTAATAGCACATTAACAGCACATTAACTTAACGAGAACGTAAACATAACAAAGGACAGTAATCAACGATGCTATACACACAAGATTATTACAGAGACGAAGATACAAATGAGCTTCATCACGATAACATCGGATTGAACATTAAATTAAACGGATACTTACAATGTACACCACGAGTCGTCGACCATGACATTGGGCTCAATTTAGACAATCATTTACCTAACGATGAATTAGACACTCACGGTAACTTAGATAATCACAATAATTTACAATTAGACGATGCAGTTTTTTCAATGTTAGTATCGTCTCAGATTAAGCCCCTGCCATTTGGTCCAAATTTCCAATTATCTAATTTTGAACCAACCTCAGATGTTATTTTAAATTCACCACACTCCCATTCACATCCAAATTTAAATGCATTAGACTATAATGGAAATGCAAATTTTAGTAATAGTGGTGACTATGAAATTAATAATTTGATTTCCAGTTTAAATTCCAATTCCAATTCGAATATTTCATCGTCGCCAGTTTCTGAATTAGAGCCTCCATTTAGAGCAGATACTTATGATCATAACTATGATTATCGTTATCTTGGAAGTTCTGATGAGTATCGTGGTAACGTTGATGGGTATGTTGGTAACGCTGAAGAGTATGTTGGTAACTCTGACGAGTATCTCGATAACTCTGATGAGTATATTGGTAACTCCGATGAGTATCTTGGAAATTATGAATATAATCATAATATTTCAGATAGCCATCACCAAATTGGAACTGATCAACGTCTAATTCCTTTAAAACATTTACAAAATAATATTAAATTGAAGAATTTAAACCAATTAAACTTAACAACGGTTAATTTACCACAACCAGACATATCAATTACAAACTCACCAAAAATCTGTCAATCATTAATCAACTCATTCCCTGATTTACTATACCAGGATAAACCATATGAGTGCAATCATTGCAACACCTGGCTTAAAAATTTATATGACTTGATCGTTCATTATGATAATTTGAACATTTTTAAATTTTTAAAATACAGATGTGTGGTTAAAGATTGTCCATTTAAAATTATAGGTTTCAGTAAAAAATTGTTTCTTAGGAAACACTTAATTTCCGAACATTTTAATAAAAAACAATTCAAAATCACTGTTGATGAAGAGAATGAATACAATTTGGTTAAAGAATTACTTTATTTTTGCAATAGTTGTGAAAAAGTTTTCAATAGAAGGGACACTTGTCAAAGGCATCAAAAGGCGATTCACAAACCAAAAGTGAAGAGAAAGAAGGCGCTGTCATAAGCCCATGTATTATCTTATCCTAATACTGTATCATATTCAATAATCATTCGTCAGCACCATAAGCAAAGTTAACTGGATTAACCCTATATAGTTGAATAGTAGTATTGTAATATTTATTTAGTTATTTCTTCCCTTTAATGACTCGTTAAGACTGATTCAATCCGATTTATAATTCATTTAATACTAACTTAAGACCGCCCGGTCAATTTCATACCTACCAGCTTCAACATAATCGTTTAAAATATCGTAAAAAAAGCTATTCTCATTGGTAAATATCTGGTTTAATCGTAGTTTTATTAATTTTTTTAAATCATTCTTAAATTTCAATTTTTTGATCCTATCTTCTTGTGAAGTATTGTCTTTAATATAAAAAAATGGAGGAGTTTCACTCACTTCAAATTTTCTCGTAAAATCATTTATTGTCCATGGTATTCTGGTAATAGGATTAATATTCAAGTTGATTTTGAAGTCTGGTTGTTTGATAAATTTGTTTTCATAATATCGTTTCACCCAATGACGTTCAAATAATGGAGTGGTCTTGATAAATATCGTCTTTTCAATATCTTCATATGGAATGTCATACTCACCTTTTAACTTTTGTCTTTTATTAGGATACCTGTTTTCTTTATCATCTACTGTTTCCATTGGTTCGCTGGTACCTTCATCTGGGTGATATTTCTCACCTTGGAAATCATCCTCGTCTAAATCATCCTCTGCATCCTTATAAATCTCAATATTTGCCTTGACTGGTGAACTTTTGAATACTTGACTTGTTCTGGGCGACTCGGCAATTTCTTTTATTGGGGAGATGGAGTAATTCTCCTCTTCTACAACTTCTGAATCGGTTGAATATTGAGTCGGTACAAGATTGGGGTTTTCATACTGGCTAAATGGTAGACCAGGTATAAACTCCGTGGTTTTTATTTTCGGTTTACCCGAGGTAGTTAATTGTGAAGATATTTCGTATCCTGTTAGGTCAGGTATGACTTGTCTATTATGCTGTTGTTTTTCAATCTGTTGCCTTTCCTTTTCTCGTTGCTGCTTTTCTTGGTTTTTCATTTGTAGTATATCTCTTATTCCTTTTACTTCAGGCTCTAATGCTGGCCTTTCCTCGGGCCCTAATTGTGGTTTATTTACAGTCAAGGGGGTTTTCACATCTACGTTGGGTGGTTTAATTTCACATCTTGCTTCTCTTGTTGCTGGTCTTGTATAATTATGACGGCTGACTTGACCTCTTTCAACACCACGGTTACTTTGCTCGTCTGCAACATTGCCAATCTCTCTAGCCACCTCCAAGCCCCCTTTGAACCGCCTTAACTTGTCAACTAATTGCTCAATCTTATCTTGATACTTCTTTACGTGTTGTTTATGCTGCAATTTGTACAATGTTTTCATGTCCACCAATTCTCTGGTGTAATCTTTTTTCAACTCAATTAGTTTCAACTTCAATTCATCGTTCTCGTCCTGAAGCTGCTGCTGCTTGTCCTGGATCTGTTTCACTTCCTCCATCAACGTCTTGATGGTTAACTCAATCATAGTGTAAATCCGCCAATCTCAAATCTCTATAGTCTCACACATAGTAAAAATTCAAAATAAAAAAACTCGCAGTCCATCGATTTACATCAACGATGTTTGGAAGTACATTAAACAAACCAGCTTTTGGTGGGTCAACGCCTCTGTTCGGCTCCAATCCAACAGCTAATTCGAATCCCACCTCCGGTGGATTATTTGGTTCAAATAATAATAATAATTCAAATACAGGAGGATTATTTGGAAATAATACCAGTTCTGCAACATCTGGTGGATTATTTGGCTCCAATAACAACACAGCAACAAATACGTCAGGTGGATTGTTTGGCGGTAATGCTTCCAACACCAACGCTAACAATACTAATAATGTTTCTGGGGGGATGTTTGGTAATAAACCTGCCAGCACAGGATTATTTGGAGGAAGTAATTCTGGGGGGATGTTTGGAAATAATAATCAGACGAACACAACAAGCCCGGCAAACACCAACACAGGAGGATTATTTGGTTCAAAGCCTGCAGCACCAGCTGGTTCAGGAGGGTTATTTGGAAGTAATAACACGACGAATACATCGGGTGGGTTATTTGGTAGTAATAATAATAATAATAATAACACTAATAGCAATACCAACACGGGGACAACTGGAGGATTGTTTGGGGGTGCTAATAATTCTAATAATACCACTAACAACACATCAGGTGGATTGTCTGGAAATAATAATAATACATCAGGTGGTTTGTTTGGAACGAATAATAATGCCAACACTTCAGGGGGACTCTTTGGTAGTAAACCTTCCTCTGGAGGATTGTTTGGCTCAAACACAAATAGTAATGCCAATACTTCTGGTGGATTATTTGGTAGTAATACAAACACCAATACCAATACTTCTGGTGGATTATTTGGAAATAACAACAATAACAACAATAACAACTTTAACAACAACCTCAATAATAACAACTTCAACAATCAAAATTCCATATTTAGCACCAATAACCAATATCAATTAAATGCTATGACAAGAGTTGGAGATTTACCTGAACCTATTAAACGAGAATTACAAGAATTTGATAGATATATTAATCAGCAACACTTGATTGCCATAAATTTACAAAATGAATACAAGACCCACGACGAATTAATTAAAACCTTGCCAAAAGATATTAATTATTTGTATTTAAAATTAAAGTCTACTAAACAAGCATTGAAATTTGATTCGAATAGTTTAAACAATTTAAAAGATTTGAATAACGAGTTAACTGAAGATATCAACAAAATGTTGCAATTGATTTTGCAACTATCCATTCCTGGTACAAAATTATCATCCTCGTATCAATTGAACGAGTTTTTCATTAAGAAGATTAAATACTATCACGAATTAATTAATAATTATGAATTAATGATCAAAGAGTTCCAATCAGTTCTATCCAATTTAGAAGTTCAATTAAATCAAGGGTTTGGTAATTTTTTCAATGTTTTGGAGATTATTAAAGTTCAATTTAATTTATTTATGGAATTATGTGATAATTTAGCTCAATTACACAGTCAATTGGGTAAATTAAAACAGTAGAAAGTAATATAATTTTAATGAAGTCCTATACTTTTTTATGTGCTCTTTTATGTGGTCCTGTTTTCTGAAATTCATGTCTCTAGTGCCAGTCTATAGTCTGTACACTGTAGGCTGTTGTCTGCTCTTCACTAAAGGTTTATTTTTTTGCAACTGAAACATCGCGATGAAAGACTTATCAAAATATACTAATAAATCCAAAAAGACTAAGAGAAAGAGTAATGTGGTGGTTCATGAAGCCATGATTGAGGATGTAGAATCTACATCACCAGATACTTTTATACCCATCAAAGGGGAGTTGTTATCGAAGAAAAAGCCACAGAAATCTATAACATCTGAATCTCAAGCCATCGAACATCAACCTTCCACCATTTATAGAGACTTAACCGGGAGAAAAATCGATATCACCCAAGTCAAACCACAATCCAAATCAACCGTTGTCATAGAAACTGAGCCAACTAGATCGGCGCCATCGACGTTCACTCAATCTAAACACGATAAACTGTTCAGCGACTTCATGATATCAAAACCATCATTTGAAGACCCTTTAAGAAATAAAACGAGTACCAGCCCCTTGGAGTACTCGAAAGGCATTAATTTGACCAATCGGTTCGGCATAAAAGCTGGTATATTATGGGACGGAATCGATAGAAGTAATGGGTTTGAAATACTTGCAATGAAACAGAGTACTAACGCAAAAGCAGCCAAGAAAGTTGTGGAAGATTATGAATTGGATTACGACTTGTAAAGTATCCCTATGTAGTACATGGGTTAGAGATTTATGTAGTACCTGTTTTAGTTTATATAGTTCCCTACTGGAGATTTAAACATATTTATATTACTACAAAAAGATATGGGAGAAAAATTGAGAAAATTAATCATGAACATCCCAGGATATTATTATGATGAAGTCAAAAAACGATATTTCAAAATAACTAATGGATCCAATAACCAACCGTACCATAACAATCAAGTGCAAAAAACCCAGAGAAGTGAAATAATCAATTCGAAATATGAAAAAGTTGAAAATTTTAAGCATCTAAAAGTAAATCAGCATCAATCATTAAAATTTAAACTATTCTACCAAAATTGTACATTGAATAATATTCAATTGGGTATCACAAGACCAAACTATTCCACTATAGAATATGAGAGATTTAAGACCATTAAATTGAACAATTGGGTTTATTACCCCCATGAAGCGAGAATTTGGGGGAAATTAAGCATCAATGGAAATGAATACATACTAATCACTAATCAATTTAAAATGTTTCAAATTATAGATTACAACAGAGTTTTAAACAATTTGCACGACAAAGCCATCAATTATGAACAGATTATGGAAGAAATTAAATTCAATGATGAAATTAATGAAATAATCCATAGAATCGGATTACTACCGGTGGAAATTTTGAGCATAAGTTTGATTAAAAATTATTATTTTATAAATCTTATAAGTGAAAGTGACTTGGATAATCCTAAGATATATCAGAACTTTATATTGTTTGGTAAAATAATAGGAGTAAACCAAATAAATAAAAAGTTTATTAGGCAAGATAAAAATCTTGTGATATTTAAATTTTTAAACAACTTGCCAAACGGCGAGATTAAAAAAGATTTACAGCATCTATTTGGTATGAATGTTGTCGAATTTAGTAGTGATGAAAAAAATTATCAGTACCGGTCAGCAGATATCAAGCAAAGTAACCGGTTTTTTATAACTTTCTCAAAATTTATTGATAATTATTTAATATTGGGTACTAATTTAGGTATCGTTTACCTTTTGCAATATGATTTAAACGATAAAGATATTAACAATGATCTAAAATTTAATGATATTATAAAGTTTAAACTCAATAATATTAAAATTGATAAAATAAACCAAATTGAAAAATTCAACGAGTTTATTTTCATATCGAGTTTTAGGTTTTTAATTATTTTAAATATTGAAAATAACGAAAGATTTGTATTTAATAATTATGAATTGATTAAGAATTTCAAAGTATTCAAAGTTTTAAAGTACTTTAAACTAGTGGTAGTTAATTACAAGAAAATCAATATTATAAATTTTTCAATTGACGATAAAAAATTTGAAATATTCAAGAGTTTTGATTATATGAACGATAATATAATTAACTTATTTTCAATCATCACTATCAAGAATATAGTTATTTTAAATCAATCAAATAACTCGTTGCTAATAGTTAATTTGAATAATTTTAATTTTAACAAAATCGAATTAGAAAACGTAAATCAGAAAATTAATGGATTATGGAGATTAAATGAAAATTATTTATTGATTAATTTTAAGAACAGTGATAATTCGAGTCACTTTAATTTTTACCAAATTTAGTATCAATAGGGATATGACGTGAGAAGTGATAATTAATAACACAACAGCCATTATAGCGTATGTTAGTTTTACCGAATACAATACGTCATCAAATGTATTATTATGGTAACTGTATAGGTTGTTTGCATTCATTGGGGGTAATATAGCATTCTTTAATACTTTAACCTCTAGTCTTACTAAGCCTCTTATTATCGTCCTTTGTTGATTTACAAATTAAGAATACTACGCAAAAGATGAATTGTCAAAGACAAAATAATACATATCTATTAATGATCTAATTAACTGTTATATATAAATGACTTTTTTTTAACATAACATATGATATTTTAGTTGATATCAAGGTTGATATCTTTTAGTTTAATATTAAATATTATCGATGTGAGCTGTTTAAATCTACTTACCAATAAAATTTAAATAACTTTGGTAATCAAAATTACCAAATTTATAATCAATATCTAACAATATTTTAATTGCATCATGACTTCTATAAACATAATTGGAAGGTAATTTAACTAAATCTTTATTTCCATCTTGATCATCATTAATCAAACCATGTTGTTTCATTAACGATGATTGATTCAAATACATGATTCTACCGGTCTGATTATTATATACTTGTTCATTAGTTAACGAATAAACCCCAGGATAACCCGTGATAGTTCTAAAATTTGATGATTTGGTATTTGGAGGATTCAAAGGGAATAATTTTTGTAATAATTCATACGAAGCCAAGGTGAACCCGAATTGAGGTGAAGATCTAAATACCCTGGCCAATGAACCTTTAAAGAAAGCAGTAGGGCCTTCTTCTTTCAAAATACTAGCGAATGCATGACCGATACCTCTATATTTAATATCAGTGGATTTTTTTTCCATTTGCAATCTAGTTTTAATCACATCAGCTGGGGTAGTGAAAAACGCTGCTGGGGCACCAGCCATGGCCCCGGAAACTAATAATTCTAACGTATTTAAATTGTGTCTTTTATTTTTATCTTCTGGATCATAATTAAAAACGTATTTTTTAATATTAGCATAAGTTGGGAAGTAAATGGCTGAAAATGGCACATCTCTTAAAAGACATGCTGATGCACCTTTATATAACCCTTTGATACCTAATTGTTTAATAATTTGACCACCAGTTAAATGTTTTCTTGGGATTTCGTTAATAGTACTGTTAGTATTAACTTTACTCCCACCTTGCATTTGTAATCTAATTTTAACAATTTCCAAAGGATTGGTAAATACAACTTGACAAGCACCTGCTGATGACCCAGCTATGATTTCCCAACCCATGGTAATTTTACCAAAATCATCAGTACCAATTTTTCTAACCAAATCATTAACTGTCAATTTAATCGCCTTTTCTGGGGCCACCCCAACTAATTGAGCACCTAAACCAGAATATAATCCTTTAAACCCTTCATTTTTAACGATTTTTTTAAAACAATCAAGGGAGTTAGCGTATAAACTATTATGTTTTTGGGCTTGCATTCTAGTTTTAACTAAATCAATAGGGTAAACTACGGTGGCACCAATACAACCTGCGATTGACCCAAGGAAAAACGAGTAAAGTGAGTCGAAAATCGGCCATAATGAAAAATTATCATTAATTATTGGAACGGCAGCTGGATGTTGGAAAAGGGAATATAACGTTTGAGCGTTATTATAGTAATTTGGATTGAAAACATTGATTAAATCTCTTCTTGAAACGGTTTCTTCGTCCTTATTGATTAAATAGAATAACAAGTTTAATTCATTCATGGTAACAAATTTGAAATTTGAAGATTTCAATAATGGATCTTGCAAATGATTGTGTAAATCGTATTTATTAATCAAGATATCATTTTTTTCATTGGACGAATTAGCAGGAGTATTAGCAATAACTTCATTGATTAAATCAATTTTACTTAAACAGTTGTAAATAAATGTAACATCACTAAAGGTAAATTTATCCTTATTGAAAAAATTTGGAATTGATGTTAAATTTTTTTGCAAAGCAAGCGATAATTTGTGATTTAAGTTTTGATGTAATAAAGAAATTAATTCGGTTGAATCAATGTAACCATGTTTAGAAATCAATTCGAAATTTCCAATTAATTTCGTTAATGGTAAATTATTAATCAAATTAATGAAGTCATTATAGTCAATTTCCTCATTTGGTTCAAATGACTTATTGAAGTACATCCAATTCATTTTGAATTTTTTTGGATGGTAATTTGGATCAATCGCTTTGTTTAATTTATTTAAAAACTCGATACAATTGTTATATTTAATAGGTTGATCAATCGATGCTGATGTAGCTTCATCGAACGCAGTATCAGATGACCCAATCAATTTATAAATTAATTTGAATTCACCGTCGGTCTCATTCAAAGTATTGATAAATTCAACAAAATTGGACTCAGTGACGTAACCTTTTTTCTCTTTATCAGCTAACAAATATAATATTGAAAACATTTTGGAAGGAACGTCCGAGTCAAACGGTGACAAGATCGTGGTGAATTGTGGTAATGACAAAAATTTTTCATTATTTGCGTTAATGGAAGAAAACTGATTGAAAATCTCTTTGGCCTTTTCAACCTCTTCCGGCTTAACGTATTCGGTCATTTTTCCTAGGTAATGTTGAAAATAATGTTGACAGAATGGTTGATAATGTTGACTGTAATTTTGATAACAATGTTGATAATAATGTGACGATTCTACAACTTGATAATTTTCAATGTATACCAAGACGTGATTATATGTGACTCAGACTGAGAATAGCACTAGCGACACCAATTTTTCAGTATTTACAATGCTAACACGGCAAAACTAATATACAAATTCAGCAAAAGATATTCTTGACCTACAGTTGTCTGAAGTTCGTGAAACACAAGATAAGTGGTAGAATACAAAATCTGATGTAACAAAAAAATCGTTGAGAATTGATTCGTTTAAATGGGATTTCAAGTGTTGGAGGAACGTCGTGAGTGGTACCCCAGACATAGCGAGACATTTTGCCAGGGAAACAAAATTCTAATTTTTCCACCATCTCCACCACCATCTCCACCACCATCTGCAGTAAATCCACTGGTGATAAAACGCTCGGCATTTAGATTGGGGGCATCCATGAGATCAGTTTTGGCGAGGACGACGGTGATGGTAGTTTGACAACAGTCTGGTGATGGCAGTCTGACAACAGTGTGGCGAAAGGTATCGATACCCCCGTCGTGAGTTCAGTGCAGTATGTAGACCCAGTCCGAGCTGGCCACTCTGTAACCTAAACGGGATCGTTTGCTGGCACCAATCATGGGCGCTTTTGGTGCATCCTCTAATCCGGGGGATGCGAAAGATGGTACGAGCTGCACCATCTGATATATGATGATGTTATGTGTCACATTTACATTGTAGGCAACACAGATTACATTACACGATGGGATGGGCCATATCCTATGGCATAGATGACATCGGCTACATAGAGGGAGAAGGGGCAGAAGGGTTGTGTTCAACAGTCAACCAGGAGGTAAACACGCTTCCTAAACGATCTCACAATATCTCGCAGTCTATTTTGAAATCTGGAGAAAATGTCAATATTCCCTAAACTGGGTTTAACCTCACACGAGTATTAGGGTGAATACCTGGTGGCAATGGGCTATAAATGTGATATTGCATTGCAGTTCCATCGTCATTTGATCGTCTTCAACTGGGCGTTTCCATGTAATAAGTTTGGCTAAAAGGTCTGAACCATCGTCAACGGTTTTAGGAACATCATTTATGAGGGGTATCCAACGGTTGTTTCAGGATGCATTGTCATCGGAGGTAACGTTATGGTGATGTGGTTGAACATATCGTACTATAGGTTGAACGCGTTGTTTATGATGCTGGTACTCTTGCTACTACTGTTAGTCCTGATGTTAGTACCATTCTATAGTACTCTAGTCTATAGGGTGCTTTTTTTGTATCCATTCTCAGGATGACTCAGAGTCATCCTGACAAATTATCTCACACCGAGAATCCTAACATAGCGGTAGTGTTTTGGAACACATCGAGCCGCTACTATCAAATATCACCTCTCGCTGTTGAACTCCATTTTCTGGGTAGTTACCACAAATTAGCACGGTCCAATGGAATCGTTTTGCAAAGTAGTTAAATTGTGGGATTCGGAGTCCTATCGATCAGCTGGTGTACGGGTGTATATGTGCCATAGTCACTGATTGTAGTTTTCGATCTATTCCTAAACATCTTAGACAGCAGCTTCTTATACAGCATCTGACACAGCTGTTGCTGCACCATAACTTCTATTATTATAGTGGCCTTTTACCTACAAATATTTCATAGTTATAATTGCCGTCCAAACAACAAACAACCGTGAGACGCTAAAACATTGAGTCGCTATCAGCCTAGTTGCTGCAAAATCTAAAACGCTAGCCAATTTCCCGAAATACGTATACGTATAATGGATCATTAGTAACCTCTAGAACCCCGTTGCACTCATCGTGTCCATTAATTTCTCGAGTAATATTCTACTATTACGAATTACGCAGCTATCCACTTATTGGTTCATTCAGATTTCCGCTGATTATCACCGGCTGCAAAAAAAACAATAATTCATTTGGAATAGATTCAATGAAATGACTGTACAATTGAAATACTATAAAAGCTATTGTTTTCCATTTATTTCTTTGTAGTTTGTAGTATTGAAACAAGAAAAAGAGACAAAAGGTAAATCAGAACATGGTCAATTATTTAGTTACAGGGGTTAATAAAGGCATTGGTTTAGAACTTGTCAAACAATTATCAAAAGATCCTGGTAATTTTGTTTATGGTACAGTTAGATATTAGCAAAAGCCTATGACGTTCCTAGCTTACCAAATATTAAACTTCTTGAAGTCCAATTACTTGCAAGTTTAGATGAGATTAAAGCACAGCTTCAAGTGATTGATTATTTGGACATCATTGTTCATAATGGTGGCACTACCAATCCAGGTATATTCAGTCCTTATATGGATGTACCAGAACAAGAATATGCCGATGCATTCGACGTCAACTTCATTGCATCATTAAAAATTTATAAGGCTGCTTTCCCTTACTTATATAAAGGGTCGGGAATTAAAAAGTTTTTCTTCATGTCAACTGCTTCTTCTTCTCCATCAGTGATGGAAAAACTAAACAGGGGTTTCAGTGCCTATGGTGTTTCAAAAATTGGGGTTAATTATATTTGCAAACAGATTGCCATTGAAAATATTCAATCAGATGACGAATTGGTCAAGAATTCCGTCACGGTTGCTCTTCATCCTGGTTCTTTGTTGACTCCTGGTACTGAGGAGTATGATAAGCTTATGCCAGGTGTTTTCGCCCCAGTTGGTCCAGGCATTGCCAAAGTGTTAGTGACAGTGATAATTTAGTCACTGGCGGATTCTACAATGCATCAACTGGTGAGAGGTTTGATTTCTAAGTACCCAAAAGTACTGGAACGTAGCTACGATGTTCGTGATGTAGTTTTAAAACTAGTTAAGAATATTGAATATATGCTACATCTTAATTTCGCTCGTTTATCCTTAGTTTGGAAGCATCTCAGTCACTTCTACATCTTCTGCTTGTCACTTCATCATATTGGTGCTTTCTATTCAACGCTTGTGCTTCATACGTTATACTTCTAGTTGATACTTAACATTTAGTGAATCATAATCTCTCATTCAATTTACTCTACTCGTCACAATCTCAAAATCGTATCTCAGTCTCAATTTCTGTGTTGTTAAACATGGACAAACTAAATTATAACTCAAATAATGATTTAATCAATATATTTCAACATCCTTCGAATCTAAAAGATCTACCCGACCTATTGAATTATATTGACAGTTATAAAAAATCATTAAACGATGAAATTTCTCAGGAAATCAAACATTATAACCCAAAGATATTTGACCATGCAATAAATGAACTCATTAATAAAATCGTTAGGAGTTGGGATAAATCAAAGAATATTCAAGATTCAATCAATGATATAACGAAAGAGATATCAAAATTAGATAATTTAAAGAAAAATTTGATCTTATCAATCAACGTTTTCAAGAGATTACAGATTTTAAATTATTCAATAATTGAGTTGAATCAATTGCTTTTAAAGGATTACGACTATAAGGAGATATATAACCATTTGAAAAACATCAAGGAATTGCTTATATTCTTTAAAGATTACAAGTCGATCAATCAAATCAATCAATTGAATCAGAACATTAATAAAATTGAAATCAAATTAATCGATAATATATTTATTGATTTTGAAGAAAAACAGGGTAATTTATACGGCTGTTTGATTTTGGAATTGATTGATTTGAAATATAAAGATAAAATATTGAGCTGGTACTATAACACCCAATTAAAAGATATCAAATCGATCTTTTTCAATAATTATGATGAGGCGGGATCATTGGATAATTTAAATAGAAGATTCATTTATTTTAATAATGTTTTGAAGAATTTATCCGACATTGAAAAGTTCCCCAGTGATTGGAATATTGAGTTGGAATTAACCAAGATTTTTGTAGCATTAACCAAAGAAGATATTTCTAAAAAACTTTCCAAAATTTCAAAATCCGGTAATAATAGTTCACTAATTCTTACATGTATCAATACTACGATTGAATTTGAAAATTCCATGAATATAAAGTTTAATACCACGTACTTTACGAAGATAATTTCCAAAATATATGAACCTTATTTGAGTATTTGGATCCAAGAACAAAATGTTTTTTTACAATCAAAATTAATTGAATTCAACAGTGTTTCTAAAATCCCATCAGAATTTCAAGTATCTTCCGAATCAGAGTTACTAAAAATTTTAAAAATTAACAACGTCCCCAATTTATCAAATTCATCGATTGAGATCTTCAAAATTAGTAGCAAATTAATTAATCAATTATCGAAAATAACTAACGGTAAGCCAATGATGGAATTGTCAAATATTTTAAATAATTGGTTCATAGATTACATCAACAAAATCTTATTGCCAATTGTCAATTTAATTGATGAGTCCGATTCTAGTAGTGAATCAATTAATAAAATTGAATCGATTGTTTATTTATGTATGATAATTAATACTGGCGATTATATTATAAATAATTTGGATGATTTATTGAATAAGTTCAATATTGATAATGGACAACTGATCAGTTTCGACTATGTTAAAGATAATTATTTATCACTTATAAACAAATCAATTTTAAAATTAGTGATGTTAGTGTCAAAAGATTTATCATTTAGTTGGAGACAATTTGAAAATTCAAATTGGGATGGAGATGGTGGTGATGAATCTTCAGGGGTATCCAATTACGTCATTGATTTTAAATCATCGATAGTTAATAATTGTAAATTAATATTACCGTTGATTATTAGAGACAGTTATATAAGGGCATTTATTAATAAATTAGTGGAGTTGATCATTAAAGAGTTTGCCAATCGATTAAAATTAGTCAATGGCGATAACGGTATAACCATCAATAGTGTGGAGCAAATAATGAAGGATATTGAAGTGATTAAAGATGTTTTAATCACCTTACCAAATTATTCTGATCCAAATGTGTCAGAAAATGATTTGAAAATTGATAATTTTTATATAAAGTTTATCACTTCACAAATTGATAAATTTAATATAATTTTAAATATTTTAATCATTCCTATACTCCCAATTGATGAATTTATTGAAAAGTATTTTGAAATTGTTGGTGATAAAAATATATCAAATTTCAAAAAAACATTAATGTTGAAAGGAGTTCATGGAGCAAATATGAAGAAATACATTGATAATTTCAACTTGCAATTGACTATTGGTGGTGATTTATCCGATGATTCGATATTATCCATAATTGATCTCATGCCAACTGATGCATCAATGCACTCCATCACCCAAGGACCTTTCCCAGCCACCAGTACCAGTGCAGGTGGCAGCACGATCAATAGTCCTCATTTAGGAGCCAAAAAGGGCACGTTTAACTTCTTATCGCCTGATGAATCAAGATCAAAATTAGAGAAAAACTTGAGAGAGTTCACCATTAATAGTGAAAATAATATAAACAAGTTCAATGAAAATTTCAAGAATTTTGGCAAGTTGTTTAGAAAGGATAATGATAATTAATATATAATTACTCAATTTCTGATTATTGCCTAATGATTGCCCAACTGTTAACCAAATTAACACTTCTCTCATTACATCATCTCAATTTTCAATCGAATTTCATTGATGGGACATAAATAAATTAAACGCAAATTCACATTCGATTCCACAACTTCACTACCTCAGCAGGTGATATCAATATAAATTCAACTATTGACTTCAGATAACAAATAATAATTATGGTATCGATAAGATCGATTGTTGAATCGTTTTATCAAATCATCCCATGTCACGTGACATAGGTTAATCCTCAATTTTTAATTAATATTTAAGTGCAAAAACTCCCCCAAAATAATTCAATTAATTCAATTCGATTCAATTCAGTTCAATTCAAGTTAATTGGAAATACTTAATAATAGATAATAAGTCACAATGTCATTAAGATTAGGATCAATTGCTCCAGATTTCAAAGCCGACTCCTCCAACGGACCAATTTCATTCCACGATTACATTGGTGATTCATGGGCTGTCTTATTTTCCCACCCTGATGATTTCACCCCAGTTTGTACCACTGAATTAGGTGCTTTTGCTAAATTAGAACCAGAATTTACCAAGAGAGGTGTCAAATTAATTGGTTTGTCTGCCAACGGTACCGAATCCCACAAAGCTTGGATCAAAGATATTGATGAAGTCACTGGTTCCAAATTATCTTTCCCAATTATTGCTGACCCAGAAAGAAAAGTTGCCACCTTATACGATATGATTGATTATCAAGATGCTAGTAACGTTGATAACAAAGGTTTACAAATGACTATCAGATCAGTTTTCATCATTGATCCTAAAAAAACTGTCAGATTAATTATTTCATACCCAGCAGCCGTTGGTAGAAACAGTGCTGAAGTTTTAAGAACCGTCGATGCTTTACAAACTGGTGATAAACACAGAGTCACTACTCCAATCAACTGGGTTCCAGGTGATGATGTTATTGTCCATCCTTCAGTTTCAAATGAAGAAGCAAAGTCTTTGTTCCCAAATTTCAGAATTATTAAACCTTACTTAAGATTGACTCCTTTAAAAAATGAGCAAAATTAGGGATTAATGTATGTTAGTATGTTGTGCTCCTGTCGTTCTCTGGTTCTTTTATGGTTCTTTTATGATTCTTGCTCTCCAGTTTCTGCTATATTCTACCATTTTCTACTGTTGAAGTTGTATATCCTTCCATTTTTGTATAGCCCTACTCTACTAGATATTCTACTTGGACCCTTGGACCTACTCTACTTGGGGCCTGCTCTATCTGCACCTAGTCGCTCTTCAAACTGTGCACTGTCTTAATGCAAAACTGAGAAACGATAAGATTTCTCACTAATCATGATTATAAGACCACCAATTGCCAAACATTTAACGCAAATATCACGACCTATTGCTTCAATTATACCTTTGAAATCAACGCATCCTCAATTATACATCTCACAACCCCCCTTGTCATCTATCAATAATCAAAGCATTTTAAAATTTAATGATAATTCGTTTGATCCAAAACATCAGAAGAAAACGGTCAATTTAGGCAAAATAATTGATCAATTAAATGAAAATTTACCAAATATTTTAAGTCAATCATTACCCAAGTCCATTATATCGTCAAACATAATGTTGCGGATTTGTCCAACCCATGTAAACGAATCATATTTACCATCAATTAAGGGACATTTATCGTATTATACAACATTGAAAACGATACAAATTTTAATCAATTCCTTCATTTTAAATCCTCAAGTCAAATTACATATTCAGAACATCAAGATCATTGAAAACTCATCAAATTTTGATTTGCTTTGTATTTATAAAAATTCAACAAAAATTCATGTTAGATGGAGCACCTGTAATGAAAAATGTTATCATTTGAACGAATCGTCGTCAACTTCCGATGCAAAGTTGGGTTCACATACCTGGTCGGCGTTGGATACCTCAAAATTAGAATTTCAACATGCCAATCAGAATTCTAATGTAAGTACTTCGAAAATTAGTATAATTTCAAATTTAAGTAAATTAAGCTTAGGTTTAGTTGGTTTGAATAAGAATGAAAAATCCATTGAAAGAGTCATTTCTGGGATCTTTATATTTGAATTGAATAATGATAATGATGAGATTATTGTACATACCATTGACGATATTAATATCATTGAAAATGAAAGCCAAGCAGTTGGTGATTTAAAGATTTGTTAATTTGAGTGGTGTAACATTCGAAGGACGATTAGTAGATTATCTTGTAAATATTAAATGTATATACGAAAGAGTTGTCAATCGGATCATCTTAGACGTGACACTATAAAAGAGATCGTAATTTTACCCTAGAACCTGGGGATATACATATCTATACACTAAACGTTAAATTTCATTAAATCTTTAAATTGTTGATAATAATTTGATTCATCCAAATTGCCCAATTGATTGCTTAAGTATTTTAATTTTTCAAAGTTAGTCAAGGCTTTAATTGATTTATCATCAATTAGTTCCCATAAATCATTATTTAAATCAATTTCATGGTCCGATTTTTTTAAAATATTCAACATTAAATTATTAATTAAGATTTGGTTCTTAATTAATAAATTAGTTTCATTAATTTTTCTAAAGTTAAGCAATTGCAAAATTATAATTAATATTAAAAATGCAACGATTAAATAACATACTGAAACAATATTATTTCTAATGAAAGTATTTGACGAAAATGTTGATTCTAAAGGTTTCGATATTGCAGTGGATTCGGGAGCTAATTCAGGTTCAGGAGTTATTGATATTTCTAATTCCGTTGGTTCAATGCTTGATTCTTTCAATACCTTAACAGTATTGTGTTTTATTTCTTGTTTTAAACTAACAATTAAATCTTTACAGCTATCCTGTTGTCCAGTTAACGTCAGTTTTTCAATTATACTTTTTATCCATGATCTACCAGTCCAATCAATGAAAAAGGAAATCGATAAATTAGTTGAATTTAATTTCCCCCACGTTAATCGATAAATATTAACGACACTAAATGAGTTACCCAGCGGTACATCAGGAGTGTTGGTGATAGTTTTAATTATTATACTTTTTTCAAAATTCAAGAATTCAATAATTTCTTCCACTTGGCAAATGGTTGATTTTGGGCCAATTGAGTACCCCAAAGATTTCTTATAACTGTATTTTCTTGATAATTTTTTAGACTCATTCATTTTAAAATCATCAAACTCATTCAACTCGTTTGAATCATGATCATTTAAAAACTGTTCAAACCATGATCTGGATTTTGATCCAAAAAGGATTTCAAATACTATACCAATAGGAGCTTCGATTGATTCATTACATAATTCAATTTCATTTTCATTAATTGAATCATTAGTTTCGGTGGGTTTATGAATTTCTGGTCCTTTGTTA
The DNA here is from genome assembly GCA_030565865.1 of Yamadazyma friedrichii. Taxonomy (NCBI): domain Eukaryota; kingdom Fungi; phylum Ascomycota; class Pichiomycetes; order Serinales; family Debaryomycetaceae; genus Yamadazyma; species Yamadazyma friedrichii. The sequence continues at coordinate 38,090 of JAJMGX010000026.1, read as the reverse complement.
ATATAGTTTGACTCAGCTGTAAATTTCAAAATTTCAATTTTGTTTTTACTTAGATTATCTTTTTCAAAAATTGATTCATTATCACTTTCTAATTCATCACTTTCAATAAATAGATTTTTCTTGTCACTAGCACTATTTTCCTTTGGTTCAGGATCATCGTCGCCATCAAGTGACATAATAAATGATCGAACTTTTGAATCATCGTCATCTTGTTCCTCTTGCTCTTGCGCGTTAACTTCGTCGCTCTTCAAATCATCTTCTTCTACCATGGTTTTACCAGTGGTCTTTTCCCATACTGTTTTCATAAATTCAAACGTTGCATCACGTGAAATAAAACTTGCAAATACATGTTTTGCATCCTTAGTTTCAATCATTATTCCATTAGGGAAAATTCCTGCAGTAGCTCGTTTCTCAAATCTTATAATATCATCCATTTCAATTACCAAGTTTGTAATCCATCCTAATAACAGTGAATTAAAACATACATAATGTTCACTAATATAAATTCTACCTTGTAATAAAATTTCTCTACTTAATGCACAAGCAAAATCATCTAATAATCTATCAGTCAAATCCAATGATCTAAATAATTGATGGTAGTCGGTGTTTCTTTTGATTGTTGCCAATCTATATTTTGTGTCATGAAATTTTTCTTCAACGTATAATCTATTATCAAATTTTTCACGTTGTAAATCAATTATTTCGTCAAAATTTCCTTCACTAGTAGTTCTTCTTGATTTTCTATAGGCGATGATTTGCGGGGTTTTTTCCAATGGTATTTCGCTTGTAGTATTTGTCCGTTTATGATCAGCAACAATGTTATTGGTATTGTTTGAAATTAAAGAATTTGGACGACTGAAAAATCCCCCACCAGGATTCTTCCTAGGACTTTCAAGTAATTTATCAACTAAATTTTCATCGTGGCTAAAATCAATATTTGATAAAGCATTATTATGTTTACTATCTTTTGAAATTATTGAGCTGGCGTCCTCTTTTGTGGTTAAAGGATTTGCCGGAGTTGATTTTGATAAAAATGGCGATTGTAAAGGCAATGAATTTATTGAAGGGCTAGCAGATCCATAGCCGTCGGTCAGAATTCCTAAGCCGGGCGAATCTTTGAGGTGACTTGAATTATTATCATTATCTTCATTATTATCACTATGATCGTGAAGATCATTGCGATCATCATTAAATTTAGTTTCAAGTTTAGTATTTACATTCGTTAGTTTTTTAGAAATTTCATGATTAAGATCATTTGCGTTTGAATTATTGGTCGATGGGACTTTGGTTACTTTCTGGGGCAATGGGAGGGAATCGGTTGATGCAGGGAATGAATATGACCAAGCATCATCATCATCATCACTCATGGTTGCTCGTATAATTATACTGCGCGAGATTTTAAGATCAAAAGAATGTGGAGGCAGAGGGTCAAATCTTAGATATTGAAGATAATCAAGTCAATGATAGTAGAGAGTAAAGAGAGTATAACAAGATGAATAGTAAGGAACAATCATCATATATTACAATGTCATTAACAATTAATACAATGTCATTAATAAATCTGGGAACAGATTCTTTTTCTATCAAGTATCGGCCTCAAGTTTAGATTAAACAGTTTCTAAAACAACATCTTTAAAACCACCTTTAGAAACTTTTTTACCTTTTTCTTCAACTGAACCTTCACCGTGTAAAGCTAATAAAGCACCTAAATCGAATTTTGGTTGTTTTAATAATTTAACTTTTCTAATGTGAACATTTTGTAAAGGATAAATGGTTTGGGTTGACTTTTCAATTTCTCTACCAATGACTTCTGGGATCAATTTGGAGGTTAATTGAGCTAAGGTAACGTTGGCAACTTCTCTTTGCATAATTTCCATCATCTTTTTTCTGATTTCTTTTAATTTGGATGATTGTGCATAGGTAGTTTTTTTGATCTGATTTTGTTGTTTTTTAGTGAAAGCAATAGCGAAAATTCTTAAAACGTAATCATCAGCGGTTTTAACGGTGACATTAGCTTCGACTAATGATTGCCATTTTCTGACTAATGATCTTAATTTATCACTGGTAAAGTTCATACCGTGGAAATTGGTTAACAAGTTTTTACCTTGAACTTCGTCGACTCTTAATTTAATGTTTCTGTAAGAGTGGTCTTCGGAACCTTGTAAATCAGCTAATGAAACTTCAACAACTCTACCCTTTAAACCATCAGCGGCATTTTTTAAACCGGTTGATTTGTTGATTAAAGTTTTACCAACGTTTCTGTTTTCAAAAGTTGATGGAGCTTTGATGTCAAACCAATCTTTTCTGGTAAAAGGATCAACAACCTTCTTTTTTAAACCTTTTTTACCTTTAGATAATCTTTTATTTTTACCAACTGCCATTCTGTCTAATGAAAATTTTTTTTTGTGCTCACACTTTGAATCTTTTTTTTCTTCGTTTGACGTGCGTTGGCCAATTCTTTTGGTTTGATAATGCACTATAAAGCAGTTTGTGATAGATTATAGACTTGATCAGGTACTAGTTTGCTATGACTTGGCATATCCTGAGCTTACCCTGGTAGCAAGAACTTATTTTGATCGATTAGTTGCAACGATACAGATCATGTAAATGGTTCGACACATAATAGGACTATTAATGGGCCAGCTCTGAATAAAAATGATGAGAGTTACCTTATTCTTAATCGTGCTTGCTTAACATTTTGTACCTGTGTCAATCATTAGAGAATAAAATAGGTTGAGATAGGTAAAGAGCGTAAGAATATATATCGGTTAATTTGTCTTTTTCTAACTCGGCAACTTCACAGATTGGTAACATGGGAGGGCAGATTGGTACCATGATAGAACATCGTGCAAGCAAAAGTTGTTACCATGCAAGGAACTATCAATGAAAATCATCAAGAACTCACCGCCAGATTAGATGTTATTTCAGAGTTAATGCTCAACGCAGGCTCTTAAATTGGCCACCGGAAATTGCAATTCCTGTGGAACAATTACTAGTTACTAGAGGTGAGTTATTTGATCTTACTGGTACTACATTAGATGCAATTTTATTGGCTTCTAATTTACCGACTTCTGGTTCGGTTGAACAAAGAAACAAAGAATTACGACGAGATAAAGATGAACTAAGAATGTGTGAAAATGTGTGAAAATGTGTGAAAATGTGTTAAAATAAGTTAAAATGTGTTAAAAATGTGTTAAAATGTGTTAAGAATATATGTTAATGTTGATCTAGTTTCACTTTGTTGATCTAGTTTCACTTTGCTAAGCTATCTTTCACTTTGTTAAGCTATCTTTCACTTTGTTAAGCTATCTTTCACTTTGTTAAGCTATCTTTCACTTTGTTCAGCTATAAATTTTATCTCTCACACCAGAGACAACACATGCTTGCAACAGATGGAGTGTTAGAGGAATTTATATATTGCAAATATATGAATGATTGACCTGATTTTCATGAACTTGAGGGAAGTTTAGATTCCTCCCATAATAAAATTTAACGTAATTAATGAAGAAATGATCTCCAACGAGATTATCTGAGCCATAAGTAGCTGTGTTTCGTCTCTGCCGTGATTGATAATGGTCATATTAGTAAACATGACCATATGAGTTTCTCGTAAGATATGGTAAGTGGAGATAACTAAAACCCTCCTCGTTTACATGTACGTACTGTTCCAACGTCTTGGTTGCAAAAAATCCAATGTCGTCTTGTCGTCAGTGTTACCCGCCACTCCAATGGTGTCGCTGGTCTTCACGTGGGTTTCGCGTGACAGAAATTTTGAGTCAAAAAAACCCGCGATCATAGAGCATCATCCCTTTTTATCAATTAAGGATCAACAGCAAATTCACAAAAACAATTTAGAACCATGGCAGGCACTTGTATTACAACGATTAAAATCATTGGATTAAGTTCCATTGGGTTATTAACATCATCTTTAACTTATCAATCGACTCAGCAAATTCCTAAACTCATTAATGAAATAAATTTAAAATTGGAACCAGGCATTAAAAATTTACAATATTTTAGAATTAATAAATATGTAAATTTAGGGATTTTAACTAGTATAGTTGGTTGTTTAACCTTGGTTTACAAATATAGTCCAAGTAACGAAAAACATCCTTATTTGCTTTATTCTATTTTTGGTAGTTTAATTGGATTTGGTTACACTTATTATAATTCGTGGTTAATTGAAAACAAATTGCATCATCAGCAATTACCCGTTACCAAGTCAACTAATGATCCAACAGAGATTAAACCAGCAGTGATTGAAAAGAAAGATGATGATTTGAGTAAATCTTATATTCATGTTTCAGAAGAAGAATCATCAACGAATTCAACCCCAAATCAACTGACGCCAAACTCTCCAAAAGTCCCTATTGAACCGGTTGCTTCATCAATTGATGATGAAATTAACTTGACATTATTTAGAAAACAAATCATTAATGATTTAGATAATATTGGTAAGATTTATTTAAATGGTTCTTATATTTTTGGTTTTACGTTTTTTGTTTCCTCCATTGGGATTGTAGGAGATTTATTCAGATAGATATGTACATATGTTTTTACTGTGCGTTTACTGTTTTCTATCGGTTGTTGTTGCTTGACTATCATCCACAGAAAGATTGTGATGTTTCTAGGTTGCAGTCTCTGTGAACATCTGCTTTCATTTCCCTGATTAGATCAGATGTACTAATGTCCCTGCATGTTGCATGTTTATCCACATTTCAACCCTTTTGATGACATCTCATCGCTGGTAATTTACTCTCTCAGTTAGCGTTGATTATATGTGTGTAGTCAATCATTAAACCTCCATATTCCACCGTTATTCCCCTTTTTTTTAATAATTAATCGATGCAATATAGAACATCCATTACTTAGTAATCCTAGCAAATCTATAAAAGTCCAGGCCCTAAGTCAATCAATATTTCAGACATGGTTATAAGGTTTATTACCGAGTATAAATAATCCGCAATGTTCTCAAATCTCAAAATTTAAAATTAATCTTTAACACTAGTTATTAACAGAATTAAATAGATAAACATGGCAGATTTCTATAAATTAGCGCCAACTGATGGTAAAGGTGAACCATATTATTTTAAACAATTAGAAAATAAAGTAGTTTTAATTGTTAATGTTGCTTCTAAATGTGGATTTACCCCACAATATAAAGAATTAGAAGAATTGAATAAAAAATATGAATCAAAAGGGTTAGTTATTTTAGGATTCCCATGTAATCAATTTATGGGACAAGAACCAGGTAATCAAGAAGAAATCCAAAGCTTTTGTCAATTGAATTATGGAGTGACCTTCCCAATTTTGAAAAAAGTTGATGTTAATGGTGATGCAACTGATGACGTCTACAAATTTTTAAAATCTGAAAAATCAGGTTTATTAGGATTAACAAGGGTTAAATGGAATTTTGAAAAATTCTTGATCGATAAACATGGTAAAGTTGTTGAAAGATATGCATCCACCACAAAACCGTTATCATTAGCTGATAAAATTCAATCGCTTTTGTAAGATTTTTCCTTATCGGGTTGATTGCTATGTAAGTGAATGTTGCCTGGTGCTGCCTGGGGTTATCTGGTGTTATCTGGTGTTATCATTATGATAGTTCTCTGCAGATTTTTTTAATAGTTTAATAAATTCCAATCCCTTTTCTGATAATACCCTTAATAGTATTTTAATTAACAAATTAAGGATAGTTTAAGAGATGTTTTATATTATTATGTCGACAAAACCTTCTGATTGTTGAATTGTGAATGCTTAAATGGTTAGTGTAAGGACAGTCAATTGTTAATTAATTGTTAATTGTTAATTGTTAATTATCAATTGTTCATTGTTAATTGTTTCATGGTTGAATTTACAACTGTCTTTATCGGTATTATCTTTTGGTGCTCTCCTTAATAGTTCCTGCCAATTACTGACTGGTGGCCCGCGCTAGTTCTCGCCACACCACCGCCACAGTGGCCAACCCTGGCACTAAATGGGGCGACAAATTGCGCCAGGCCAAAATGGTGTTCCCCTGCCCAAAAAACCGTTTCAATCGCGATTGATCTTGTGAACTAATGTTATATAGGGGTTGATAAGGGAACTTAAATCTCCTCATATTTCAACAATTTCACTATTTTCAATTCACTTTCCATCTTCATTTCTTCATATCATCTTAGTTACCATCGTATCATCATAGCTTCACTACAAACATATAGCTTCATTGTAACTTGATAGTTTATGCAGTTAAAATGGATTTGGGTTCTGATTTTAAAAATTTAATCCTTGATAATCGTTACAAATTTATACAATATCTTCAAAAGGGTACTTATGGTAAAGTCTTCAAGGCGTTAGACTTACAAAGCAATCAATTTGTATCGATTAAATCCATCCCTTTAGAATTCACAAAAATTGCCAATCATGAAATCGAAATTTTAAAAAAATTAAAAGGTAATGAAAACATTTGTCAATTACTTAATTGTTTTAAAATGTCATCAAATTATATTATACTTGAATATTGTGATCATGATTTATTTGAATATTCTAAAAATCATATTTTCAGTTCGAAAGATATTTATAAAATTGCTAAACAATTGTTTAATGCCGTTGAATTCATTCATCAAAAAAATATATTTCACAGAGACTTAAAACCTGAAAATATTTTGATCAACGTTACTACCAATACTATTAAATTATGTGATTGGGGGTTATCAACCACTAAACGAATTAATAATGAGTTTAACGTGGGTACTGAGAGATATATGGCACCAGAAGTTTTCATTAATAATTACACGAATTTAAACTTGCAGTACTATGATTCGAAATTTATTGATTATTGGTCTTTTGGGTTAACATTGATTACGTTATTGTTTGGTAAATCGCCATTTAAATCTTCGAAAGGGTCATTAATTAACGATTCGAATTATAAAAAGTTTGTTATTTTTAATGAAAAACAAATCTTATTTGAGATTTATCCCAATTTGAATCATATTGGTTACAAGGTTTTTTTAAATTTATTTAAAATCAATGGTATCGATGATAGTTTAGGATTCATGAATAAAATTAAACAAAGAAGTTTAAAAAAATTCATGATTGCATTAGAAAAAAATTATAAATTTGGTTTAACTTTAGATGAAGAAGAATTCAGTGATGATAGTAGTTTCAGTAGTTATCATTATTCTCCATTGAACAGCCCTGTTTTGAGTGATAACTATTATCATACCATCACCACAAAGAAACCATTAAAAAAAGATTACAGTTTAAAGATTAATAAAGATATTAAGATTATTGAAAATGAAGTTTTAGTCGATGATTTTACTAATTTGAATTGGTTTGATTATTGATGTTGCATGCGTTAGGTTAGGTACGGTTGAGTTACGTTAGGTACGGTTGAGTTACGTTAGGTACGGTTGAGTTACGTTAGGTACGGTTGAGTTACGTTCGGTTAGGTTTAGGTAAGGATAGTGATTATGGACATTTATACTTTTCTCTTCTCTCTTTTTATCGCCTGTCATCTCTTCTTTTCTGCTCTTCTCCTGCTTGTGGTCCCAGCCTTTCAGCTTTGCTAACTTATCACTTAATTTTGCACTTCGCTTCTTTTCACGGTTGATTAGAGCAAACAATCATCCATCTCATGATATTTCCAAATTCCAAGTATTCACTGGCACAAGCGTTTCGTAAAATCATACTCAGTCGCACATCCACTGGACGAAAATCTACCCCAGCACTACTGCTACACAACTACCACAAACAACTAATTCAGGCCCTGAATATATTGATCCGTTCTCAGGAGACAACTCATCACGATAATCTTCTCGCCTCATCACCACTAAATCGCATCTGATCACCGTCTGACCGCAACCCACCGCTTTCAGGCCCTGATTCGCCTATTCCCCACACGACCAGCAGATTACTCACAGAAAATTATCGTCGAGTGAAAAATTTATATAAAGTGAAAAAAGTTCTCCTTGAAAAAATAATCAAGTTTACAAAACATTTTATAACTTTTAACAAAATGTCATTCAGATCATCAATTCGTGCTGCTAAAGCAGTTTCAAGAGCTACTAGATCAATCAATACCAGATCATTAACCACTTTAACCAAAACCACTTCAATTAATACTGTTAAACCAACCAACGCTAGAATTGGTAGTATTAGAGGGGTAAAAACCATTAATTTTGGTGGATTAGATGAAGTTGTGTATGAAAGAGCAGACTGGCCAAGAGAAAAATTATTAGAATATTTCAAAAATGACACCTTAGCCTTAATTGGTTATGGATCTCAAGGATATGGTCAAGGTTTAAATTTAAGAGATAATGGTTTAAATGTCATCATTGGTGTTAGAAAAGATGGGGCCTCATGGAAAGCTGCTATTGAAGATGGTTGGGTTCCTGGTGAAAACTTGTTTGACGTTAATGAAGCCATTTCAAAGGGTACTTACATCATGAATTTATTATCCGATGCTGCTCAATCAGAAACCTGGGCTTCAATTAAACCTCAATTAACCGAAGGTAAAACTTTATATTTCTCCCATGGTTTCTCCCCAGTTTTCAAAGATTTAACTAAGGTTGAACCACCAACTAATATTGATGTTATTTTAGCTGCTCCAAAAGGTTCAGGTAGAACTGTTAGATCATTATTCAAAGAAGGTAGAGGTATTAACTCTTCTTATGCTGTTTGGAATGATGTCACTGGTAAAGCCGACGAAAAAGCTATTGCTTTAGCTGTTGCCATTGGTTCAGGTTACGTTTACCAAACCACTTTCGAAAGAGAAGTTAACTCTGATTTATACGGTGAAAGAGGTTGTTTAATGGGTGGTATCCATGGTATGTTCTTAGCCCAATACGAAGTCTTAAGAGAAAATGGCCATACCCCATCAGAAGCTTTCAATGAAACCGTTGAAGAAGCTACTCAATCATTATACCCATTAATTGGTAAATATGGTATGGATTATATGTATGATGCTTGTTCCACCACTGCCAGAAGAGGTGCTTTAGATTGGTACCCAAGATTTAAAGATGCTTTAAAACCAGTTTTCAATGATTTATACGAATCAGTTAAAAACGGTACTGAAACTCAAAGATCATTAGATTTCAACTCCCAACCTGATTACAGAGAAAAATTAGAAAAAGAATTGCAAATCATTAGAAATATGGAAATCTGGAAAGTTGGTAAAGAAGTCAGAAAATTAAGACCAGAAAACCAATAGATTATTCTACTAGTTTAATACTTAATTATAATTATAATAAAAAAACGCACATTATTTAATTTATAAACAAATTCATATTGGTCATTGAATGACTTTGAATTTTATGGGATGGTTATTAAAAAATTATCGAATATTCAAAAATTACAAAAAAAATCTTAAAAATTCGTATAAGTACTACATTTGTTGAATAAATAAGTACTTTTTATTATTTTCTATTATCTCTGTATTCTCATCAGTTTCGAAGTAAATTATTGAATTACCAATGATTGACCAGGCCATGAAATGGTGGAGTGATTCTTGAATTCCAATTATGCTTTTTTCACTACTACTATCATTGATTTATTATTTACGATGCCATATCTAATTCCACTTTTTCAAATTAATAAACCTTAATAACCGTTTAATTGAGTTTACCTCATCTGCTAATTCCAATTCAAATCCAGTTTGGTCTTCATGAACAACATCTATTCAAATTTCTTTATTTATATGATATTTCATCCCCAATCATTAAAAAGTTCCTCAAAATCGTGATACTGGTTTAATTATTTTTCTAATTATTTTTATGGTTATTTTTACGGTTATTTTTGGTGTAATCATAGGATAATCAAATTATTTAGTATCCTGGTTTTGGAGTTTAAGTAAAAGTATTTGACAGTATATTATTGTTTTTTTTTAGTACAAAATTTTTCTTATTAATCATGAAAAATGCAAAATTCACTAGGCTTATTCAAAATTATTTTACTCAATTTTTTTTTAAACTTTTACAACGGTTGGCTATATTGCTCTAAATAGTAAATAGCTGTTTACATCATCAATATAGAATGGTTAAGTTATATATTATCTAACTTTCATGGTATTTGAAATTAGTTATTAATTAGAATTTATCATTAAATGATAATTATTTACATTTTATGCGTGATGGACTAAGTGAAATTGTATAATAATATCACTAAGGTAAATGCTTCACTATTTTTCACTGTTAGTAAAAGATAGAGCAACGATTAACATATATTCCAACACACTTTAGCCCTTTGGCCTATTATAAACTTATTTTACTTGTTTTTACCCATCTTTATAATAAACACATTGAAGTATGAAATATCAGTGATTAAATACCATTTTGAAGACGATCATAAATTCTTTGTCTCTTTGCCCCAGCATCACCATCAGTTGGTAAATTGAAAGCTGATAAAATTCTATCTAATGAAGCACCAGTAAGATTAAATAAATCAGATTTGGTGACTGGAAAGTCCTCCCAATTGATTGGACAGTCCAATGGCCATTTTAAGTAGACCGGAGCAGCATTCATTCTAAAATCAATATGTTTAAGTTCTCTTCACGTTATCTAACTCGGTGCGCATGCCAAATACTGTGGTATCGTTTGCATCTAATCTGGCGGTAAATTCTTGAAGAACTTCATTAGTAGTTCTTTGATTTTCATTAACAATCCTATTCAAGTTCTCAATGGTGGAATCTGTAGTTCTTTTATTGTTGTTAACAGTTTCCGCTAATTGCTCGACTCTTGGATCAGCTCTTGTTTCAATATGAGGATAATATAATTGAATATATGCCCAGTTGTAGCAATTTTTTAACTCATAATAAAGTTTATTTGTAACCAACGGATTTTTAAAGACTTCAAACATATATCTTTCAATAATAGCTAACTTTTCGTGATTAATTGGTCTTTCAATTCTAGGAACTTCAATACCAAAATCATTATCTGGAATATAGAAAACACTTGGATTATCATTCATCTTTGATTATTTGATCTGTTGGTGATGTATCAATAATTGGAGAAATGTTGCTTTATAGTGCTTTATCATATCAAAATAATTGGTCACCGCACGATTAATAACCTACAAAGGAACATTAATATATGCCTAATCGAAAGAGTCTTAAGTAGGTATGCCAAAGAATAGGAAAATCAAAAAAAAGATATAAACCATATATTACATTTTAAATTAATTTTGATGAGCTACCGGCGCTATTACCAACTTCCAAGTAAGTTCCATCAGATTTATCAAATGGATTATTTTCATTAGTTTCATTAATTGGATGATAACTCATTTTATTATTAATCTCCCTTGTTCTGATAATTTCAATAGCTCTTGCGTGAGCTTTCCAAGCTGGTACGTCTTTTTCAAATAATAAATCAATATCATGAATTGGGATACCCTTAGTTTCTGGGTAAACAAGGGCAAAAATAATAATTGAAATAAATAAAAGTGATGCAAAGAAGAAAAAAATTCCATAATTCATTGAATCAATCATATTTTGACTCCATCTTGCAAAAATAAAGGCAATTAACCAATTTGCTGATGAATTAATTGATTGAGCTAAATTTCTAACTTTGGAGTCAAAAACTTCACTCATATAAATCCATGGAAATCCCGATAAACTTAATGCATATGATGCTGTCCATATATAAAAAAATGCTAAAGCACTTTTTGAACCAGCGGTGGCATTACCATGTAAAGTATTTTCAGGATCAGCTATTTTAATATATGCACCAATATAAAATAAACAAAATACACAAATTGATGAAAATACAATAATTGGTAATCTTCTGCCAAACCTTTCAATGACTAAAAACGCCCAAATAAAGCAGAACACTCCTTTGATTAATCCAAATACCCCCGTCAGTAATAAACTTGCACTTAAACCTGATATACCGATTGTTTTAAAAATTGATACTGAATAATACATTATAGCATTAATACCACTTGTGTTTTGCATAACAAATAAAAACAGCGTCAACATTAATCTAAATCTTAATTTCGAACTACCAAATAAAATCTGGAAAGGACTAAAAAATTCCGAAGTTAACTCACTTTTCCGTTTTAAAATTTCAAAATCTAATGATTCAATTTCATATTTTAAATATGGATGATTAATTGATAAATTACGATAATAAATTAAGGATTTAATACCTTCATCTCTTCTACCTCTTGAAAATAACCATCTTGGAGCTTCTTTCAAAAAGAAAACTCCGATAAAAAATATACCAGCGGGTACAAGTTGAAATGCTATAGGTACTTGCCATTGACTATTACCAGTCAAATTTTGTTCAGTACCATAATTGATGAAAAATCCTAATATACCACCAACTTGCCACATAATTTCAAAATTTCCCGTTAATGAGGCCCGTAAATGAGTTGGACTAATATTAGCAATGTATAATGACAGTTGATTACTTATAGCACCAATACCAATCCCCGACAAAACTCTACCAGCTAACATACACGTTAATCCTGTATTTTCATTACTACCTAGTTGTAATCCACTACCCAACACCACAAGAAGTCCGGAAACCTTAAAGCTCCATAATGCACCCAAATAGATTGAACATGGATAAACAAAATAACTACCAAAAAATGCACCAACATGAAATAATGAAATAACATTAGATTTCATTTCTTTTGCATAGCTCGATGTTCCGTCACCATCGAAAAAGCAATCATTAAACGGAGTCAACGACACCGCCAGGCCAATAAACGCCGCTTCATAGCCAATAACCATCGCTGCTATGGAAGCAGTGACAGCAGCAAAATGAACTCGAAAATTATTGATCTCACTGGGTGGTTTTAAAAAGCCTTCATCCAGCTCATACTCAAATGCAGCACTTCTAGTGTTAAAAACATCATCGCTATTGTCCATACCTTCATCGGTGGTTATACCTCTATTTTCTAGTCTATCTTTATCGGCGGTTACACCTCTATTTTCTAGTCTATATTTATCCAAGCCACTAGGGCTACTGTTACTTGGACCTGGTTCCATGTGTCAGGTGTGAAATCGATTTTTTTTTCACCAGCTGCGAAATGGATTTTTCTCCAGTTTTAACGTCATCATTGAGACTTGACAGATCCCCCTCGATTTTAAAGATAAGGATCTATGATAAGGCACCGTGTGCGTAACGGCTTTTAACTCCTTGAATGGGTGTTTATTACCAGAGTTGACCATAGGTTTTATTACTACATCTAGTGCATTGCTGGGATCTATGGGTATTACTAAGCTAGACACTACTTTCGACTACATATATTAACTCTCATTAGATACTTCGACTACATATATTAACTCTCATTAGATACTTCGACTACAGATATTAACTCTCAATATAACGCACGGTTGAATCTTGCACCCATTGCCAAACCTTTTCAGCATTTTCACCATGAGGCTCTAAATCAATAAACTCACCAAATCTCCCTAATGGGGCAATATAATGGCCATTCTTTTCAACAGTGACTTCAGGACTAAATCCACTAAAAATTAGGGTATAAGCTCCCCATTTTGGTTTCTTTTGAGTATATTTTACAACAACTTGAAGAAATCTTGACATATCCTTTTGCAACCCGGTGTAAAAGATACCAGGACATAAATATGAAGAAACAAAATTGGTGCCAAATTTTTCATTCCAGTTTGCTGCTACAATAGCCAATACTCCTTTACTTTGACCATAAGCTTCATTAGCATTTTCCATGGTGGTGGATTTATAAAATGGATCATCAAAGTTTAAAACTGTTTTTGGCGCAAAAATATAAGCATTGGATCCAACCCATACAATTCTAACATCATTTGGGGTGGATAACTTATCGGCAGTTTCTTGCATGATATTATTTAGGTATTGTTGCAAAATAAATGACCCAAATACATTAATCTGAGAATTCGTATCATATCCATATTTAGTATGATAGATATGAGTATCCATTACTCCAACATTATGGAACATAACATCCAATCTATTGGATAATTTTAAAAATTCATCAGCCGCTGGTTTAATCGTTGATAAATCGTTGTAATCAAGTTTAATAATTTTATAATCAATTTTTTTACCCAATTCTTTGGCTAAACTTTCCATTTTATTTTCCATAACATCGAGTTTTCTAACGAATATGTAAAATTTGGCATTAGTATGACCCGCTAATAATTTTACCGTTTCATAACCAACTCCTGATGATGCACCAGTTATACCAAGTACTTTGCCGTTTAAATTTGGTAAATTATGTTCAAGAAATGTTGGCTTTGGTGGGAATGATGTTGAAAGGGCGTTTTTAAATCTTGGCCAATTCATTGGGAAAGTTCTTTGTGTCATCTTATCGTTATCTTTTATATTATCTTTTATTAACTATGTTTCAGTGGTCTCAAAATTGCTGTCACTGTTTGTAATTTTTTTAAATTGTTTGTAGTAAAAAATCATTCAAAACCCCCCATATTTATATCATTGTCTACTTGTATACATCATTCCGAAGATTAGTTATCCTTTCTTACGTTACTGGTCAGATTAAAGCAAATACCGGGGTTTATCTTATTTCCACGGAGATTGCGAAATTACTGATAACTGTTCCATATAATTGTGGATAAACTAATAAACATTAGACTTAGGACTTACCAATCCTAATGCTATACAGATAGAAAGGATATTATATATATATGAATAGGACTTGATAATATTTTATTGAAACTTTGCGTGGTCTATAAATACGTTATGTATATAGCTCATAAGATTGTAACTGTTGATCCGGTTGTATTATTACGAAACGTTAAAGCCTCTTGAAAACTATGTATAACTTACCAATTTCGGAAGGCTTAAAATTTGAGGCCTGAGTGTTTGCCACATACTCCAGTAATTACTGTATCACAACACTTGACTCGGATATTTAATGACTGAGTACTTTGTATTTGTATCTACGTAGCATGTTGACGGTACACTAGTTCGTGCATTCCATAGTATCTGGTAATATCTGGTATTTATTGTTACTTTATTATTTTACTCTTATTTTATTATTTTACTCTTATTTTATTATTTTACTCTTATTTTATTATTTTACTCATATTTTATTATTTTACTCATATTTTATTATTTTACTCTTATTTTATTATTTTATTCCTATTACTCTAATTGTACTCTTATTTTATTCCAAGTTTATTCTGACTTTGTGGCGATGACATGGTAATTTCATGCTGTGGTACATAAGAATATTTTGCAAGAAACGTAAATCATATATTTGTAAAGTACATGGTGTGTAATCTTTTGTTACCTCAAAAAATTTGGAGCTAAATCTGGATCAATATCAATGGTATTAATATTAAAACTTTCAATCAACAATTCAACTTGGATTCTGCCACCTTTAGCCCCGGTGAATCTTCTGTATTCTTCAGAAACACTGGCTAAGTTCCAATTTTGTAGTCTTCTTAAACATCCAATTACAGTACCGGTTCTATGTCTACCCATCCCACAACAAACTAAAATTGGATAATTTTCTTTATTTGACATAATTTCTAAAGATTTCGTGATGGTTACTTCATTCAAAGTATCCCAAGGATTTAAATTTGAGTAATTATAACTATAATCATTCATCATACCAACAAATTCTAAATTAATATCATTATTTTGACAATATTCTAAAAATTCTTCTTGTGGTTCTTCAGTTGCTAACCAAATTAACGTCTTTAAATGTAATTCATGTAAAAAATTTTGATTTATCAGTGTTGGTTGACCCGATCTATATAATTGATGTTCCACTGGACAAAAATTTAACGGTGGAATAATTCTCTTTGGTGGATTATTCATATCAATTTTCATCTTATTGTTTCCATCATTAGCAACGGTACTAGGAACATACTGTGGACTTATATAGTCTATATCATTCATCTCTAAACGCTGTTTAAACCTGATACGGATCAAATTAATTGGTATAATGACCCTGAAGTCAGATTCAATTTTGATGCGAGTCTTGAGAGGTGCGTCTTTTGGAAAATTGTCGAAAGAACACGATGAAGAAATCTGGTAAAACTAATGTATTCAACGATTTAAGAAGTACGATTGATACCACTTATAATGATTATTTAAAGTCATTGACACCAAGAACTAAATTGATCGATTCATTTTTATTATATTTGTTGATTATTGGTATTTTACAATTTATTTATGTTTTAATCATTGGTAACTTCCCATTCAATGCATTTTTAGGGGGGTTTATAAGTTGTGTTGGGCAATTTATTTTAACGGTTAATTTAAGATTACAATATAATCAACAAAACTTTAAGCTTTTCAATTTCCCCCCTGAAAGGTCATTAGGTGATTACATTTTTGCTAGTTTAATTTTACATTTTATAGTTTATCATTTTATTAATTAGGGATATGTGTAGAAAAAAAACAAGACTAAATAGGAGAAATATATTAAACAATGTTATACAACACCAGATTGTATAGAAGAAAGAATTATCATGGTTTAATCTTTGCTCTAGCGTCTGCTCAAGCTCTTGATGACCGCTTCAACATCTAGGTTTCTACCAGGTTAAACAATAACACAGCAGCCAGATTTTTCTTTTGATTCATTACCAGATGAAGAATTTTGTTGTTTTGTTCTGGTCGGGTGTGATTTTGCATTAGCTTCACTATTTGGTTCATTAATTGGTTCATTGTTAATAACTTCAGTTTTATCACTTTCAAGGTTTGCATCAGACTTGGCTGGTTTATTGTTGTCTCTAATACTTCTAACTAAGTCGAAAAATGCTTCTTCAACATTAATTCTTTGTTTTGCACTAGTTTCCATAAATTTACTATTAAAACTGTCGGCCAATTGTTTACCTTCTTCATAACTAACTTGTCTTTCATTTTCCAAATCACATTTATTACCAACGACTAAAACCGGCACATTGTCACTTTCTTTAACTCTTTGAATTTGTTCAAAGAAACTTGTCAATTCATCTAATGAACTTCTTGAATCAATGGAATAAACCAATAAAAACCCTTCACCGGTTCTCATATACTGTTCTCTCATAGCACTGTATTCTTCTTGACCAGCAGTATCTAAAATATCCAATAATACTTGCTCATCATCGATATTACATGGTTTCCTATAGGAATCTTCAATAGTTGGATCATATTCATCGACGAAATGTGATTGGATTAATTGAATTGTTAAGGCACTTTTACCTACACCACCACCACCGACAACTACTAGTTTATATTCTTGCATCATAACCAATCGACAGGGAAGTTCTTCTATTTTGTTGTTGACCTGGTGTTTGGAAAACTCGCTATAAAGCAAATGAAATTTTTTTTTGTCGCACTTTAGCGTAGGCTGGCTTAAGCTAAAGATTATTCTCCAATACAATTGTCGAATGCAATTATTCACCCTAGTTTTCCAATCTTATATTACTAGTAGTTATGATTGGAATAATTAGCAGTTTATAAGATATCGTTCGATGTTTACAAGATAATAGAGCATAATAGAAGATAATAGAATTAACCAGTGAAGGTTTCCTACGGGAGAAACAGGAGATATAGCGATTTAACATCTGATGACTTGGACATTTTAGACGATTAAGATATATGCATAACTTGAAATAAAAAGTGATGTTTAAAAATCTACATATGTTAGAGTGATTCAAACAGCAGTTAAAATCAGTACTAGTAATACCAACAGAATATATTAAACTCTTTTAATTTTCTTTTTAGTTATACAATCGTCACAATACCACTTACCCTTTGGAGGATTTTTAAACCCGATACAAGGTAAATGAAACCATTCTCGTTTACAATCATCACCATCACACCCCACCATTTCACCAAACGACACTTGATTACAATAGCAGTAGGTAGGCTCTGACGAATCTTCTGATTTTTTTAACTTTTTCTTTGGACCAGGAGTCGATGGTCTTGAATCTTCATTAATTTGACTATTATTGGAATTATTTGCATTTAAATCTTTATTTGATATTACAGCTATACTGGCCGATGGGGGTGCGGCATTTGATGATGAATCTTTTGGTTCCTTTCTTGTTCTTTTCTTTTTCTCTATGGGAGTTTGTTCTCGTTTAGTATCTTTTTCTTTATCTTTGGTATCTTTTGCACTTTCTTTATCATCGATATCTTTACCATTGGTTTGTTTTTTAGCTGCCAACGCTTCTCTTCTGGATTCCAGTCTTGCACTTTGAGCCGATCTTAACGCTTGGAATTCAGAATTAGCATTTGCATCAATAATCATGGCTGGATGAGTTAATGGTCCAATTCTAATACTTTCCGGAATTTCATTATTATTGATAATAACCTTATAATCATTATTAATTCTAAACAAATGCTTGCCAATAGAATCGTTAGCAACACTGGTAACGTGCATTTTTTCTTCTAAACAAGGGATAATTCCATCAATTAAATTTTTAATATCCAGCAATTTGGTAATCTTTGATGATTGATTTTCTTCTTGTGCCTGGTCTTCATGCAATCCGTCAATATATTTTTCGATATTACTATTTATTACTGGTACTGTATTAATACATTTAGCATCGATTTCTCTCAATAACGTAAAGTATTTTATGATATCAATTGGTAAAGCTTCAAATGCATCACTAATATCATTCAAACCGGGTAATAATTCATTAATATTATTAATGATTTTCGATTTATTCTTAAATTGTTGGAATCTGACGATATTTTCTCGTTGCTTATTACGATGAATAAGTCTTAGTGATTTTTGTCTTGGTGGTAGTTCTTGAATTGTCATTATCGTGGGTTAATTTTTTTCTGTGCGATAATGCGAGTTGGATGAGAGTTGATGTTAGGGACCATCGCAGTAACAGAGTTCTATATATGGGAGATGACCTTGGCGATGAAACAGCTGGCATGTGACGGTTGCTGGGGTTTCTTATACTTGTATTGTTCTAGTAGTTCGTCTTTGTCATTTTTCAGTCCTACTTGGAAAAAAGACTTACCCGGACGGACACGGGGATTTTGGAAATGTTTTTCAGTAATGCTTTGGTGATGATTTCAACTAAGGGGGTTCAAAGTATTTCCATAGATACTTTCTAAATCTATACCGTAGGCAACACCCTGACAACGCACGGCCCCAACTAAAAATATGGCTGCAAAACTGCGAACCAGGTACCAGAATGGCACCAAGTTAGTTACACAAAGTTAAAACTACACAAAAGAACCACACCAAAAAAAGAAACCTCAACAGGTCAAACACGGTTAACAGTCACTGTTGATATCGATATTAATGCCACAACTCAATATCCGCTCTGATAACTTAATTGAGCAACTCTCCGTAGTTCAATAAAAGCCATAGTTATACCGCAGATCAGAGGTGGGCATCACCTAGGCTCTACACCAACGACGAAGACAGTGGGTGGATGCTATCCACCCCCTGGCCATAACCTCCCTCTCGGTTGATTTTACCACTGTAAATTATCATTTTAAACTGTGTGGGAAATGGATTTTTCGATATCATTACCCAAAGTCACGTGCCGTGATTTTATTTGCAGTCTCAAAGTAATCTGAAGATTACGATTAATATAAAGAAATGAATTAGTGTGTATTATTTTTTTTAACCTACAGATAGCAGCTTATAATGGATCCATCGAAATATCGACCTATGGAGGGACAGGGGTATAATCAGTCCAATAATGATCCACCGCCCTCGTCAAATTCCAATTTATCATCGTTATCAAATTTAAATGGTGTAAGCAATATACACTTGAATAACGCCAACGCAGCCGACGATTCTAATGGCAATAAGAATTTGCAATACCCAACGTTCCAAAACATTGAACCCAACACAAGCTATACCCGAAGCAAAGTTAATGAAGAAGACGAAAGATTTTTTAAGCTAGCTAAAGAGGCACTCGTACATACTGCAAATGCAACATCATCAAATCAGCAAATTGCTGATCCAACGTTGAATGATTTATTCACAAGATTACAATACGTGTCATCACCTCATGGTAACCCCATTAAAAGTGGTGAAAATATTAAAGTTAATGAAAATGGACAATTAATGATCCATGAATTTTATGATAATTTCCCTAACTTTAATAACAATGTTTTCCAAAATTCAAGAGCAAGTCAATTAATTGGTGAAAATCCATTAAATAATCTAGGTAGGCATAATAGTCAACATTCATTTGGTGGTTCAGGTTCAAATTCTAATGGGTCAAGTTCTAGTACTGGATCAGTTAATATTTCACATCACATTGCAAATAATAATGGCAATTCAACCCTACCTCACATTGATTCTTTACCCCCCGTATTAAATCCTGCCCCTCCAATCACTGGTATTCATCCATTAAATCAGTCGTTGGATAATCCAATAAATTCAATAAATGACCATTTAAACAGTCGAACAAATTCACCAAACAATAGCGACAAGGATGAAGAAAGGAAATATGAATGTAGTAAATGTTTTATGAATTTTAAAAGATCAAGTGATTTGAAGCGTCATGAAAAGCAGCATTTATCAATTCCTCCCAATATCTGTGAATTCTGTGGTAAAGGATTTGCTAGAAAAGACGCCTTAAAAAGACATGTTGGTACTGCAACTTGTAAAAGAAATGCTGAAAAAAGATTATACATTGATAATTTAGAATTTTTAAAATAATGATTTATGATTATTGCTAGTTTATTTGTTCTCTTCTGATTTCTCTCATCTCATCTCTTTAGATCCTTATACCAGTATTGAAGATATATTTTTCCATTAGACCAATATGCTCAATCATGTGAAGATTAGCTTCAGACAACAGCATCACACAATCATTGAAAAATAACCCATCCCTGACTCCTTATTTCATTCTATGTATAAAATAGAACCTTGTACCACTCTATTTAAGTAGTCATAGGCAATAGAAGCATTAAAAGAAATTTCACAGGTCATCTCATGATGCATGCAAAATGGTAAATAGATCAAGCGTGGTCATAAATCACCAGTAGCGGTCGACGGTCCTGAGGTAGAAGTATTTTGGCTCAACCGTAAGGTTACTCTGATGTTACTTTGATGTTACTCTGAAGTTTTGGTGGTGATTATGGGTCGATCAGTTGATGTTCCTCCAACGGTAATGAGTTTTTGCAGCTAACAAACCATTTATCCGAATCGCTCTTATCAAATGGAAAAAACACTGTCGATGTGATTACCTTTAAGAACCATGGGGCTGTTTAAAAGTTGGTTGAAACAATCGTCACAGTCACTAACATCACCTTATCAACAATTTCTTCCAGTGAAAACCCAACGAATTATCACCAAATCCACCTCGGATAATAGATCAATATTTGACGTCAGAGATTTTCTCGCAAAAAGTAGATAAAGTGATTTTTTCGCTCTATAAATTTCTCCACAGGTTTTTTAAAGTGTAATACGTAGATCCTATACCAAGCAATATATAAGAAGCAAACATAATATGAGTGCACAAAATAGATTATTACAATTATCCCAAATTTTAACTCCGAATCACACTTCAGCATCAAGATCTTTGTCCCCAGACCACCCATTCAGAATTGCTATCATTGGTTCAGGTAATTGGGGGACAGCGGTTGCAAAAATATTAGCTGAAAATGCAGCTGCTAGACCACATTTATTTCATCGTCATGTTAATATGTGGGTTTTCGAAGAAAAAATTGACGGTAAAAATTTGACCGAAATTATTAATACCGAACATGAAAATGTTAAATATTTACCAGGTGTTGAATTACCAAAAAATTTAGTTGCCGTTCCAAGTATTGTTGATGCTGCTAAAGATGCTGATTTATTGGTGTTTAATTTACCTCACCAGTTTTTAAAAAATATCTGTAAACAATTGAAAGGTAATATTAAACCAACTGCAAGAGGTATAAGTTGTTTAAAAGGGTTAGAAGTTAATCCTGAAGGTTGTAAATTATTAAGTACTTATATTACTGAAAATTTAGGTATTGCATGTGGTTCATTATCAGGGGCTAATATTGCTAGTGAAGTTGCAAGAGGTAAATGGTCAGAAACTACCGTTGCTTATAAACTTCCTCCAGATTTCAAAGGAGTTGGTAAAGATATCGATGAATTCGTTTTAAAGGCTGCATTCCATAGACATTATTTCCATGTTAATGTCATTGACGATGTTGCTGGAGTATCAGTTGCCGGTGCATTAAAAAATATTGTTGCTTTAACTGTTGGATTTGTTGAAGGTTTAGGGTGGGGTGATAATGCCAAAGCAGCAATTATGAGAATTGGATTATTAGAAATTATTAAATTTAGTGAAACTTTCTTCCCTGAATCGAAAGCATCCACATTTACAAGAGAGTCCGCTGGTGTAGCTGATTTAATCACAACTTGTTCAGGTGGTAGAAATGTTAAAGTCGGTAGATACATGGCAGAAACTGGTGAAAGTGCTGAAGTTGCCGAAAAGAAATTATTAAATGGTCAATCTTCCCAAGGTATAATAACTGCTAAAGAAGTTCATGAATTGTTAACTAATGTTGGTAAATTAGATGATTTCCCATTATTTGAATCAACGTACCAAATTATTTATGGTGCAGAATCCATTGAAAATTTACCATTATTATTAGAAAACAAATAAGCAGTTTTTATCATTTATTAGATGTTGCTGTTTTTTGCACCCAGTACATGGATTGCAAATTATCAGGATTATACCTCTTTTTTGTACCCAGTTTATAGATTGTTGATTATTATGATAATTATACATTTTTTTTTATTTACTACTTACCCATAATTTTTCTTCCCCTATCTTTTAACGTTTTCTTTATTGTTTAACTTTTTTAACATCATTATGTACATCGTCTCTTCTATGTTTTGATCTATACTTTTTCAAAAATTTCTCCATATAACCTTTGGTGAATTCTTTTATTTTTTTTAATTTTGCATCCTCTAATTCTAATGGTGGCACCTTCTTAGAATCCTTAGTCAATTCTTTATCGGTTAATAATTTGACAACATCTCTTGCACACCCTTTAACATTATCTCTACCTATTTCTGATTCGTATTTTTTAATAAAATTCGGTATATATTTTGCAAAAGCTGAACCCCATAATTTTTCAGGATTCTGAGGTTTTGATTCAGTTTTGCTTTTCTTAGATCTAGCTTTATGTTTAGCTTTAGCTTTAGCCTTTTCCTTTTCAGCCAATTCTTGCTTTATTTTAGCTTCTAAAATTTTTCTTTCTTCATTTTCCTTTTGACTTTGAACAATTAAATCTAGTAAAAGTTTTTGTTTACCTTGAACTTGTTCATATTGTTGTTGCTTTTCATTTTTCAATCTTTCTTCTTCTAATTCTGCTAATTTTAATTCATTAAAACTTGGGGTATGATTTCTTTCTTCTTTATCCCTTGGTGTAAAGTCTTTTGGACCGGTCGGCAATTTTGATGGAGATTCTGATTTAAAAAATGGTTTTTCCCATGTTGTTTCATTTTGTTCAAGATTATAATAATAATAATCACTATGCTCTTCAGAAAAATGAGCCTGCCAACCTGGAGGTAAATTACTTAATGGGTCGTTAGCGTCATTATTAATACTTGAATAACTATCACTATAGCCACCATTTGTACTATACCCATTTGTAGTGGTATTATTATTACTATCTTGATCAAATTCAGGTGAATTAGATCTCAAAGTCCTACTATAACCTAAATCAGTTGATTTAGACTCAGATCTTTTAGGAATTCTATAAGCCATTTTTAATTTTGACCATTCTTCTAATAATTGACTAGATAATGTTTCAATTTCTTCATTGCTGGTATCTGCATTAATTGATTTAATACAATCTTCAATCTTTGAAGAACTAATTTTATTTCTAGTTAATTTTGGCCATTTATTTAAAATTTGTAATATTTGAATAATTAATTCATCGTCGATTTCTTCCAGTTGTAAAATGGTGGACAATGTTTTATAACCATGGACTTTAACAATCGACAAATTGATGTTTTCATCATTAGTTAAGTAAATTCTTTCGATTAATTTTTTGGTGATGGGCAAATCTTGAGATTTCATCAATGATGACATAACTTTTGTGACATCAAGTTCATCTAATGGCGATACTTCAATTGATTTAACAAACTTTTCATTAATTGTGGCATCAGATTTTTGTTGCTTGGTTCTTAAATGTTTATTTTCTTTCAACCATGCTTTCTCTTGTTGAACTGTGACACCTAACGCTTCACTTATACCTTCAGGTAATAATAATGCAGCATCAGTTTGAGTTTTACCACCCATGAATTTTATACAATTTGGCTCCCCACAATAACATGGCTGACTTTGAGCTCCATATCTGTCGACATTATAATCAAACGTAATTTCTTCACCTTTTTGGATCATTCTTTTGGCAAAAATCCCCATCCTTAATTTATCTCCAACTACCCATTTATCAACATAGGCATTGGCATTACATGAATGATTAGCAAATCTTGCTAATGAACCTTTCACGGTAGCATCAATGAAAGAATCCTTTTTCAACATCATAAAATAAAAATGCTTGAATTTTTTTTCATCATAAGTTATCATTCTTTTCCTAAAAGCTTCTTCGTTGATGACATCTCCAGTATATTCATAAATGAACGATGATTCGCTAAGTATTGTATCGGCTCTTAAACCATAGCCTTTCTTTTCGGTTTGGAAAACTGTCACTGGGGCATAAATTTGACGTTGAAATCGTTGATTTTGACACCCATTCCCACATCCACAATCATCATCTATACACTCAACCGATGTTGCTCGATTGATACAGTCACTATCTTCACCACATGCTAAATTTCTTTTCGTATTGGGATCCCATTTTTCATTACAATCACACGTCATAAATTCAGTTTGTCCTGATGAACCTAAATATTTGTATTGATACCAACATTGAGGAATTTCTGTGAAGGTTTTTAATGCTTCTTCAGTTTTACTTTCCTCTCCCAAGTATAATTGGGGGATACGTTGTCTTGGTACTTCATCTGACATGGTAAAGGTCAATATGATATTTTTCAAAACTGGAAAATTATTTTTGTTGATAGTCGTCGCACTGATATTTCTTACCATAATCTTTTGATGCAGAAAGTTACTTAATTTTGTTTAAATTAGAGTCTGTTAGTATGTCAAATAAAATCTCCAAGAATAACGAAAGGGACAGTTCAAAAATAAATATACTCATTATTAGTTAACTAACTTAAATACTAAATGTGACAATTTTTCATAAAATTCGTTATTAAATTCATCATTAATATCATTAGGGTTTGGTTCTTTACAATTATTATAAAATAATTCATTGATTTGATTTAAATTATTTTCAATTAGGCTAATTAATTCTAAATCTCCAGAATTTTTATTTGGGCAATAAACTTTTTTAATCGTCGTTTTATAAGAATTATTACGTTTATAATCATTAAAATATGATTGAATCGGTGATGGAGAATGGGATTCGATAAAATTTGGTGAAATACAATCTCCTGCTTTCATTTCAATTAATTTAATTTCTCTGGCTCTTAAACTTATAAATATTGTTTTCAGGGTAATGTTATTGATTTTACAATTATTTTGGTAGAATAACAAATCATTTTTCATGGCATGCATTACTTGTTGTTCTAATCTTGGATTTACTGGACATGATTGTAGAATAAATTCTGATCTAAATTCATCGGTAAATGCAACATTAGGTAATAAATTTTCAAAATTGGTTAAATTGTTTAAATCGGTTGATTGTTGGTTTAACGGTTCTACTTCAATTGACAACTCATCATCGAATTGTTTTGCTTCAAAATGTGATTGATTCATTATATTTTCGATTTTATTCTTTATATTATTTTCATTATTTTTTGAAAATTCATCTTCAAAAATTAAATTTTTGGATCTATAAACTAAATCATCATCAATTTTAAATTTTTTACTATTATTAATATTATTATCATTATCGTTATTGTTTAAATTCATCATCGATTGAGTTTTTGGTAATTTAAATTCTTCGATTTCTACAGCTGGTGATGGAGTTCTTAACGTTTGAATTGATAATTTTCTATTTACATTGGTAGGTTTATTGGGGAAATAATCAATATTATCATATCCAACGTTATGAATGTTATTATGATGAGGAGTGTTAATATTACTTCCATTATTAGAAATAGATGAATTAAATGAACTTCTCCATTTCTCAATAAAACTACCACCTAATTTTGATAATGAATAATTTGAAGTTGACGAAGAAAGTGACGAATTTAACGATGATGATAAGAATGCCATGGACGACGATTTTGATAATGAGGATTTATTGATTGGTATATTTTTAGAATTTGAATTAATTGAGGTTGAAATTGTTGACTTACCTGGAATTTCCCATCCTTTTAATGATGGGGTTGAAAATGAATTTTCTGAAGATGAAAATGATGTTCTGCCTTTAATTGGAATTGGTTTACTATTTATATAGTTAGTACTGGTAGTTCCAAAATGTTTTGGGGACACATCTCTACTATCTCCAATTGCAGTATTATCCTCTTCTCCTGGTTCATCCTCTTCATCTACCTCTATAACATCATCATCATCAATAGTTTTTGAAGGTTCCAGTACAACTTCTTCACTATCTTCCACATCATCAATATCTGTATCAACATCTAAATTATTCATACCCAACAGTAAATCACCATTAATTTCATTTTCGTTATTCAATAAATTAAAAACTTTGCTATCAGGGATTAATCCATTAATAATAAATGCCAACTTTTTAGCAACCATGGGATTACCGGTCATTATAACAATTCTTGTGATATCTTTTGAACTTGCATTTAAATTATAATCATAATTTATTGGTTTTTCCAGTAATTGATATCTTAAAGGAATTATTAAAGCTAATAAACTTGACAAAAATTTTGAAGATTCATTTAATTCTTTGAATTCTAACCAATTTAAAACTTCGACTACCCAATTTAATAAAATTGGCTGGAATTTTGGTTTATGCGGTGATAATTTAATTAATGAATTACTATTAATTAATTTTGGAATATTTGAATTATAATTTATTAATTTGATTAATTTTATAACATGATTATATAAATCAATATCGTTTGATAAAATTAATTGAGGAAATTGAATTCTTTTATTAATAATATAATTAGCTGCATTTGAATTATTTGAGTTGTTGTTGTTATTATTATTTGCTGATGGTTCAGCTAAAATATTAATTAATTTTTTGCCAACAATTTTTTGTAAAATTATTAAATAATGACAAATTTCATTCCAATTGCTTGAAATTATATCGGGCCCATTTTCAGTCAATGGTATAATTAAACCAATTCCAAATCTACTACTAATATTATTTTTAGAATTTGTGTTAATTTTAGTTTCATTAATTGGCAAGGTTGATTTTGGGTTCCAATGATCATCAAATATTGGTTCATTTAAATCTTGATAATCAGTGATCAGAAATAATCGTGTAATTAATACTGATCTATATGAGCCATAAGTTTGGTTATTAACGATCGGTAGTAAATGAATTTTTGTTACTGATTGATACTCATTCGTCGGTAATCCACATCCAAACATGTAATCATGCAATTCACTTGCATTATGATAGATTTTTGATGTTAGAATATTTCTTGTTAAATTAGACTTTGGGGTATTACTTGGACTATTTGATTTATTTTCATTCATCGATGAATCAAATAATACTTGCTTTGATCTTATACTACCTCCATCTTGTGAAACTACTATTCTAAAAAATTTATTATTCAATTCATAAGGTTTTAGTATTGATTTATCATTAACTCCATATAATATTTCTCTTGTATAGCCATCTTCGTATGAATTCATGTTGCCTGAAGTATTCTGTATTAGATGTTGTTGAAATGTCAGGGGTTGTGATTGATCTAATACGTTTAACGATGAAGATGAAGAATTTTGTCTAAACAATCTGCCAATCATCGTTTAAGGGATTATTATCAATATGGTGGTTCAACTGGCTTTTAAATAAATATCTGGCTTTTATTGATCTACTTAACCTTGTGGGTATTATTCATCTGAGTCCCTTTATATTAGCTGATATCCAAAAAGAACAAAAATGGAATAAATAAAACAATAAGGATAAATGAACCCAGTTGACGACTATCAATAAAAATGACCACAAAAATAACCGGGTAAAACTATTCTCACGAAACTAATTGAAGGTGTGAATAAATGAACGTAAGGTTTTAGCCGATGAAGTGCTGAGATATGACCCTGAATAATCAATTTAACACTGAACACACTATCTAACCGAAGATTTACTCGTCTAAATTACTTTTAGGGATTCTAGAAACCAAAATGCGAAGTCCAGAAGACATGTCAAGTTGCCCATTGGGTGCAAAAAAGAAACGACCTTGGAACTAATACAAAATACGTTTTAAAACAAGGTATCCTATGATATCGATTAAACTATAGCAGATACGAGAATATTAATGTATTTTTAACTATTTAAAGCTCTTTTAAAGCATCTTCTAAAGCTGATAATAAAATATCAGCGTGTTTTTGTTCAAAAGTTAAGGTAGGTCTCAATCTAATTGAATAATCACCACAACCCCCAATGTTAACACCTTTATTACGTAAAGATAATAACAATTTACCTCTAGCATTAGCGTCAGTACAGTCCCAAGCAATAAAAGTACCAAAATTTTCACCTCTTAAGTTTAAGATTGGGTATTTTTCTGACAATTTTGATAAGTTTTGGTACAAATAATTACCAATTGAAGCAGTTGCCGAAACTAAATCATGTTTAGCAACTTCTTGGTAAATGGTTCTAGCAACCAATGCTTTTGTTGGGTCACCACACCAAGTATTGAATTGTCTGTAAGGTTGGTTTGGTTGTAAATCAGGATTACTGAAATAAAATCCAGCAGCTTGAAACTTTTTAGAAAATGAAACCATATCAGGTGGTGAAGGTAAATCAAAATGTTCATGGGCCCAGAATTTACCGGATGCACCAACCCCAGTTTGGACTTCATCAATAATCATTAATACATCATGTTCCTTCGTAATTTTTCTTAATTGTTGGAAGAAATAAGGTGTTGCATGATTATCACCACCCTCGGATTGCACTGGTTCAATAATCATAGCAGCAACCTTACCATTATGACTTTTGATAATATTTTCAAATTCTTCTAAACATTTGTCTTCTTCTTGTTTATTTTCTGTTTCAAATTCATTTAATGGATATTTTAAACTTGGGAATGGAGCTTTTGGCCAATTAAACGCTGGAATATCTAATTTATGAATAGCTTTTGATCTTGTAGTTGATAACGAACCAAATAATCTACCATGGAAACCTTTATCAAATGATAAAATCACCATATCCGAAGCACCAGGTAATGCATTATTCATTACTGATGATAATTCTTCTTTAGTAAAGTCACCTCCATTTCTTTTTTTGGTATGATGATACATGAAAGCAGCTTTATAAGCAGTTTCGTTGGCATCTGAACCTGACAATGCTGTCCAAACTTTAGTCATACCTTTTGGAGCAGCCGATAAAATACCGTCATTTAAAATTGAGGCATAATCAGTGGAAGGGAAACAAGCCAATGCAGGTCTATTAACTATAGCATTCGTCATTTCATCTGATTTGGCAGTTTTAATTAATTCTGGGTTATTATACCCTAATGGAATCGAAGCAATTTGAGCATAAACATCCAACAATTTATTACCATCAGCATCAGAAATATAATTACCTTTTGAATTATAATAATCACTCACAAAGTAAGTAGCTCTATTATCGAAGATTTTACCCAAATTATCATTTAACTCGATACTTTTTGGACCCGGAATCGATGAAGTTTTTAAAACGGGTGCATGTGGTTCATCTGGGAAATATTTTTCACAAGTTGATAATGCTCTTGATCTGATTGATCTAAGTTTAACTGATTGCCTAAGCATTCTTTTTCGGCAAGATTTAAATGGAAATATAGGATTCTTGGAAAATTAGGAATTTGGTCAATTTATAATATTATGGTAAACCAATTCCATGAAATTTTTCCAATGGATTTGGGTTTCCGGACACCTTAAAAAATATGTTCCTAACTAATTTTATCAGGCTTCCAATTCCCTTGTTAGTTAGTATTGGCGTGTTGCTTAGAACTAAGACAGAATAATCAGATTTAAACAAATGAAGATATCTAGATGATATTTGCTAATCGGTTTAAATTTTTTGAGGGGCTTATCAGTGATGTAATTAATTTACTGGACATAATTTTTCTGCGGTTGCGTTGATTCGTCTATCAGTAGTGGTTTGTGTTGATGTGGTGCTATGTGAATGTGATGGTATGTGAATGTGCAAACTATACAGCCACGCGACCCAGCACGATATGAGCCTCGACTTCGAAAATAGTAATTCTAGTCTAATGTAGACTATCACGAGAATTTCACTCCTACTAAGCATTTTGTTCGCACTGAAAGTTAAAATTAATTACAAGGAAATGGAAGAGCCAGTTAAACCAGAAAAGCATCAATTCAAGAAGTTCATAAACAAATTGAGTGGACAACCAGAATCATATTCAAGAAAAGACCGTTATACGTTTGGTAAAACTTTAGGAGCTGGATCATTCGGAATTGTGAGGTACGCAAGAGATAATGTGACGGGTGAAGAAGTGGCGGTTAAAATTATATTGAAAAACGCATTGAAAGGCAATAAAGATCTAGTAATTGATGAATTGAAGTTATTGCTGGAATTGGATCATCCTCATATAGTTGGGTTTAGAGATTGGTTTGAATCAAAAGATAAATTCTACATTGTCACACAATTAGCAACGGGGGGTGAATTGTTTGATAGAATTATTAATAAGGGTAGATTTACCGAGCATGATGCCTCCTTGGTTATCGTTGAAATATTAGAGGCCATTGAATATTTGCACAAGCAGAATATCGTTCATAGAGACTTAAAACCTGAAAATATTTTATATTTAAATGAAAGTGATAATTCAAATGTTGTATTGGCGGATTTCGGGATTGCTAAAAAATTAGGCAGTCCTGATGAAAGATTAGATTCTTCCGCAGGATCGTTTGGTTATGCTGCCCCAGAAGTCATACTTGGAAGTGGACACGGTGTAAGTTGTGATATTTGGTCCTTGGGAGTTATTACGTATACAATATTATGTGGTTATTCACCATTTAGATCAGAAAATGTTCATGATTTTATTAATGAGGTTAAAAATAATAATGCTGTTATATTTCATGCTGATTATTGGAGAGATGTTTCAAAAGATGCTAGAAGATTTATTATAAAAACTTTACAGTTCAATCCTGATAATAGACCAACGGCAACAGAATTATTAAATGATGTTTGGTTAATTAATATTGCTAAACAACATAAAGAAACTGATTTATTACCAAACTTGAAAGAAAAATTCGATGCAAAATCTAAATTTAAACAAGCAATCGAATTAGTAAAATTAAATAACAGAATTGAAAAATTAAAACAAATTCAAACCGACCAAGATGATGATCCAACGGAGATTAATTTATTTGGTGATCAAGGATCTATTATTACTACTGCTCATGTTGAACGTGATGTTAAAGAAAAGGATGAGACAACTGATAAAGTTGAACCATTAACAAATTGGTCAAAATTTTTAGGTGGGTTACCTCATAATGCTAATGATCTTTCAAAATCTTCGTTGACTCCTGAAGGTCAACCATTAGGAAAGGGTAATTTAAAGAAAGATTTAACTTCGAATGCATTCGTTCAATTAGTTCATGCTGCCCTGGAAAATAAAGAACGAGTAACTAAATTTGAAGAAAAGAGGTAGGTGACTGTTCCGATCGTTTCGTTATATATATAATATTATAGTCTAAGGTGTTTTAAACCTTCTATTCTCTGTTTGAAATTCAATATTAATTTACAACTGAAGAAATGTTCTGCAATTAAGGTAAAACAAGGTGCTGATTATTTTTTTATGATTAAATGATAAGCTAAGGACTTTTAAAAAAAGCTATATACTTAAAATTTATACAGTTATAGACTAAAACCATGTCTAAATAAGGAGATAAAATGATGAGTGTATTAGGGAAATTCTTTGCATGAAAAACAAATGAGTGGTTAATAAAATCTAGCAGAGATGTTAAGTGTTAAAATGCATCTGCAATTGTAATTAAATCCTTATTTTTGCTAGTTAAAATTGACCGCAAATGTACATTCAGTGGTTAAAACTTGCTACATTTTAATAGCATTATCCTTAGTCTTTCTGGGTATTCATCAAACTGTTTTAGAATCTTCAGAGTAGGGTCAGAATTTTCAGAGTAGGGTCAGAATCTTCCTCTTTAGTCCCCTAAAAAATGTCGATATTCAATTTGTCGGATTCCTAAGGTTATCTCGTTCAGATTAGTCTGCGATGCGATATTTTGGAACTATCTCATCAGTCACAAATTACCAATGATTAAAAGAATATCCCCTAACCTAACTCAAGCCTTCAACAGTCTTTCGTTGGTAGATAAGTTATTACCTGTGCTTATAATCCTATCTATGATTTTAGGCATTTTATTATCAGTTTATGTCCCCTCAAGTCGAGATGCTTTCAATGGAGCTGAAGTAGTTGGAGTTTCTATCCCATTAACAGTTGGTTTAATTGTTATGATTATACCACCATTATGTAAAGTGGAATGGGAAAATTTCTTTCAATTTTTTAATCTGAAAAAATATTTACAACCAATATTATTGTCATTATTTATAAACTGGATTATTTGTCCATTTTTAATGTTTGGGTTAGCATGGTTAACATTATTTGACCAAGAAGAATATAGAAGAGGGATAATCATGATTGGTTTAGCAAGATGTATTGCTATGGTCATGATTTGGAATGAAATTTCTGGGGGTGATAATTCATTGTGTGCAGTTGTTGTTTTGATTAACAGTTTATTGCAAATTGTTTTATATGCACCTTATCAAATTTTCTTTTGTTATACCATTACGGGATCATCTCCACTGGAAAGTGCTCGTGCAAATGTTTCTTATCCATTAGTGGCTCAGAGTGTAGCATTTTTCTTAGGCATCCCATTAACTATTGGAGTTTTAGTTAGATTATTAGCTAAATTTACTATCGGTATAAAAAAATACGAGTCTACTGTAATACCATTTATTGGACCTTGGGCATTAATTGGTTTGCTATATACCATTATCGTTATATTTATTGAAAAGGGCAATGATTTTATTAAAGATATTGGTTCAGCTTTACGTTGTTTTGTTCCTTTAGTTGTTTATTTTATAATCACTTGGTTTGGAACTTTTTATTTCATGAGGTGGTATTTAGGACGTGAAAAGGTCGGTCTTGACCCTGAAACTACCGAATTATTATGTGGTTGTGAGCTTCAAAAAGAAAAAAACTTAAGTAAAGGTAAATGGGAAAAATATTGTTCTGCTAAATATGGTGAAGTAATTACTCAGACTTTCACAGCATCATCAAATAATTTTGAATTAAGTCTTGCGATTGCCATTTCTTTGTATGGCTCAGGTAGTAAAGAATCAATTGCTGCAACTTTTGGACCTTTGCTTGAAGTCCCAATTTTATTAATTTTATGTTTTGTGGCAAGATATCTTAGAGTCAAATATTTATGGATTGATATAGATTGTGAAAATGAAGAAGAAATTGAATGAAAGTAGGTTTTTGTAGAATTATTTCCATCAGTTCTATGATATTTGGTTGATTTCTTTATGAGAATTCTTGGACATACTAATTTCAAAACGAAAAGAATAACTATAAAATTTTGAAGCAAGAGAGACTTGGATTCAAATGAAAGAATATTAAGGTTATGTCGCCAGAGACATATGCATCTATATGTTGAATACCTCCGGTTGATCTTCAAATTATATTGGCGATGAAATATTGATCATATCGTGATTATCTGGTTAGAACAAAGGGTCCAAACATATGATAAAACTTATGATAGGGATGTACCTTGTTTAGATACATGCATTACTATGAGTCTGTCAAAAGAAATATATATTACAAATTAACGCTAGTTTGCTTTAAGAATATCAATAACTTTCTCAGCTGTACTTGTGGCGGAAGCAGGATTAACTCCAGTGACAACCCTACCATCAGCAATAGATAAATCATCCCAAGGACCTTCTGGTGCAATAAAAGTAGCACCAACTCTTTTTGCTAAATCTTCGACAGTTTCAGCATTATCTTTATCTAAAATTTCTTGAAGGTTTAAAATAACTTCTCCAACATCAGTAAACCCTGTAACTTTTTTACCTTTTAAAACTAATTCATTACCATTTTTAATATCCTTAACTGGTCCTAATAATGCTGTACCATGACAAGTTGATGAAATTACTCCTCCATTTGCATAAATAGTTTCAGCAATTTTGATTAACTTTGTTGCCTTTGGATAATCATATAATGCAGCATGACCAGCTGATGCGTAAATTGCAACATAATCGTTTGCATCGATGTCACTAGCTTTTTTAATATTTTTTAAATGCTTATTAAAATCAGAATTTGGATCTTCAAATTCTTGTAAATCTTTACCATTTAAAAACATTTCTTGTAATGAATGGGTATCAATACCATAAGTACCGGTTTCAGAAACAAAATCTACTTCAAATCCTGCTTTTGAGAAAGCTCTTAATGGATGTATTGCTTCAGAAACAAATAATCCCGTCTTTTCACCATCTTGATAGAAAACTTCGTTATAAGAAGTAATTGCAATGATCACTTTATTCATTCTCTTTGTCTGTATTTCTTTAATTTAACTATTCAAATAACTCTTGAATTGATATATAATGATTATTTCAAGTCAATTGGTTCTTATTTTATAGTTCAATTGGTTATCAGATGCTTATTAACTGTAAGCGCACTCCATTGACTCTTTTTGTGTGATGATGATACTTTCGTTGCTGCACATTGCTGAGTGAGCAACTGACTCTAAAAAAACGTAAGGAGTCAATGCGAATTAGTAATTGAGATTTGGCTGCAAAAAAAATCATTGCGGTCTTAACTCCAATAAGTGAGTTCCATTTAGTGATATTTAATAAGTTATGTTAAGAGGTCAAAGTATAAAAAAGGAAATCGGTATCATTGTTTTACAGATACACATATAGGTGGTTTGTAATGGCCCACATGACTTTGATGTGTCGATTTGAGCAGACGCAATGTATAAGAGGAACAGGTCAGGATACATGGTATTTAATTCAGTGAAACCGTTTCATTATGAACTATTTTGCTTTGAACTAGCTATATATACCTTTGAAGTGGGAAAGATGACACATAATAAAGCAATATACTTTAAGAGTACTACGTATAGATATTTCTATTAAAAGGGAGAAACATGCACAAAATATTGTACCCTAGGTCCAATACAAAGTTTTATTGTTTCATGAAAATTCAATTCATTTCACCAATAACCGTAATGGTATAAAGGCACCCAATAATTGAGTTTTTGAATAATCAATTTTAGCTAAAAGCTGAATGGCAAGACGGATACAATTAGTAATATCACTTCGAATATGAAACTGAGCAACATACTACGTTTAGTTTATCATTAAACTGATAGTTTATTTCTCAGGGTTCCTGCAATTCTCTTAAAATTTGTTCAATTCTCGGATAATTGTGATACTGATTAATAGAACTATACTAAAAGGTTAAAGTAGTTGACGAGGGTTTCAATAAAGGAAACTTGGAGGAAGTCTGTGAAGTTTATTCTGTTCAAACAACAATAAATATATTTATACATAGTAAACCACAATTAAAAATTGCTAGTATATCGCAATTGGATTTATAGCTTTAATTAGTTTTTCAGCAGTTATAATAGTATTAATTTTTGAAATTAAATTATCAGAGTAATTTTTTGTAGTGTTGATTTTTTATTTTGCTAGAGTTAACAGATTTAATAGATCTTTTTTGGTCCCTAAAGCAATACATTTTATCATTATACACAATAACATAATAAATTATATTCCAGGAATTATTTTGAATAGCAACTGGTTTTGAATAGCATGAGAAAAATCAATTATATGAATTTTACCATGATTGATTAAGACATTACGACGAGCAATATCATTAGGTTCAATACCAAGTTTACCAAGTAATTCAAGTTGTTTGATACCTTGATTAATTAAATCATCATTAATTTCTTTACCTTTTTCATCTTCAATGTAGGACATAATAATAAAGAATCCATGGTAATAAAATAGTTTGGAAGTTGGTTTTGGTGCATGAACGGGAAAATATCATTTCACCATGTTCAAAAATTTCTGGTAATCTAATTTTTTGATTCAGTTCCTGGTTATATAATTTAATCTCATTTAGCGACCTACATTCAATCTTGAACAGTTCGAAAATTCTATTTTAAAAATCTTCAAATGACATATATATATTTCTTCGATAGATTGATTAATAATCTTTTAATGATGGCAAATCATATAATTTAATAATTATGTCATTTTATTTGAATTGTTTAATTTAATATCTGGGAAACTCTTCAAAATTTTGAAGTGAAAATTTGAAAGCTTGAGTTAAATAATCACCAGCAGATTGCAAAATAGTATAACCATTACTTGAACTCTGATACCTGCTTACTGAAAGCTATACTACCGTCATTGTGAATATTTGATGGAATAGTGCATCCTCTACTATTAGTTGCTCTTCTATCACTGATTCTTCTATCACGTTCTCCTCCATCACTTGTGCCTCCACTGCTCCTCTACTACTTGTTCCTCTACTACGTTTTCCTGTAGTACTTGTTTCTCTACTAATTGCTGAAAGTGCCCCAGTGGGATTATAAAGTATATCAAACAACTGTTTTGAACCAATTTCTTATGTTGTTCTCTCCTCATCACAAAGATTTGATTGGGAAAATATGGTTGATGCAATCATTTCTTGCAAAGTAAAGACAGTATCTGTTAAATAAATGTCCCTGTACCTGAAAGAAATTGTTCTGTGGCCAGGGGGAACAGAACCATTTACCTGATAACAATCGTCATAAATGATTAATATTGATGTCTCTATATCTGATAAATTCCAACAGTAGTTTTACTATCAATAAATGTTTTGCCATTTGTTTGATTAATGATCTGATCGGTCCAGAATCTTTCAGTTGGCCATTGTCTGTAATACATTTTTTTAAGGTTCCTTTTTTTGTTCAATGAAACAACCAAATTTCAATTCTTCGACAAACTGGATGCCTGGATTGATTCTGAATGGATTATCAGGAAAACTATCTACACAAAACTGACCATTAGAATCTGCAATCCCAAGGGGTTGAAATAAACTTCTAATTATTCCAGTAATATGGTCTTAAATCCTTCCTCTCTGCTAGCCTCTGATGCACTAATATCAATCTTTCTTCCTAAGCCAGCAATCATTAGTTTGTGCAATTCTTCTAAATTATCATAGTTATTTTCACTTTCTTTGAAAAATCTACGCTTTTTATCAATATCTTGATTTGTTTGTACTAATTGGAAATTAAAAGTATTCAATTCTTCAATATCACATTCCATTTCAATCCTCCTTTCAGTTTTATATTTTTTAAGTTCAAGATCTGTTAATTCATTTTCCATTCTAGGTCTATCATGAAACAAACTTCAAAACTTTTTATGACGAGAATATAAAGCACTGTCCAATTCTTTAAAATTGCGTTCAATCCAATAATCATCAATCTGGGGAGACCAAACTCAAACAACGTGAAATAAATAATTATCAAATTTACTGGTAGTCCCTTCTGGACAACTTTAATTGACTAACGATTCAATTTATAATCTAAATAGTATAAGAAAATAAACTCTATAACCAACTACCATTGTTTCCGTATCTGGTAGACATAATAGCCTATAAATTAGTGATAAATATTCAGCCGTCGATAATCCTTTTGAAGACTCTATAATTTCTCTTAAAATAGTTGCATCGATTATTAAATTATCTGTTATTAAAAATCTTAAGTAACGCCAATAACGACCCCATGGAATGTATTGTAATAAAAGCATTGTATCCCTGGTTTAACAGGATATTTACCACAGTGGTGATAATCCAACTGCTACCTTAATTTTTATCAGTTTGTAATATTTTTGTCTGCGAAACATATATATGTGTATTCCTGTTTGTGTATTCATCACTAAATATATTTTTAGCCGCGAAGCATTTTTTTTACCTCTTCAACTTATCGTTAAGTTAATAAACCACATCCTCAATAACCTATGAAATACTATTTAAAATTT